>APFE031445410.1:50923-116728 GCA_000404065.3 Pinus taeda
ATAGCACAAATGGAGCAATATTTCAAACTAAATCGCATCTACGATGATGAGACTCAGCTTATGTTGGGGAGCATGTACCTGGACAATGAAAGGTGGCAATGGTGGGAATGGCAGCAACATTGCATTGGAACTTTTAGGACTTGGCCCAAATTCACCAAAGCTCTTCAAGTCTGCTTTGACCACGAATCATCTTTTTTGGGTCGTCTTACTAAGCTCTGACAGACTGGTATAGTTGGTGAATATATTACAGCTTTCGAAGCCTTAGCCTTCCGTACTTGGGGTCTCTCAGATGGGTTCTACACGGAATGTTTTATCAGCGGTCTTAAAGAAGCTATCAAAGCCAAAGTCCTACTGCACCACCCTCCCACATGGATGGAGGCTTGCAAGGTAGCTCATAACGTTGAAAGTGCATTAGCAGCCCAATACAGCCGCCCAAATTTCTCTGCTAAAGGTCGCCCCCCACAGGCTCACAACACGACTCAAACACTTAAAGTCCAAAAGGTGTCACCTGCGAAGATGGCCGAAAGGAGAAAGCAAGGCTTATGTTACTACTGTGATGAAAAATACCCCTCAGGGCATAAATGCGAGGAGCCCAAATTTTTTCAAATTGATGCCACAGACTACAAATCAACAGAGGAAGAGCCACCACTGGAGGAACATGAGCAGCTTGAAGAAGACAACCAACAGGACAATGTCTCTAATGAACCAGTCATTTCGTTGTATGCTTTGGCAGGGATTTCTTCCCCTCAAACTCTTAAAATTAGAGGTTTTATTAAACATCACCTAGTAGTAGTCTTGATTGATAGTGGAAGTACACATAATTTCATCCATCAAAAAGTCGCAGAAGTAATACATTGTTTTGTACGAGTAGTTTCTAACTTCCAAGTTCAAATTGCGGATGGAGGCACAATGAAATGTGAAGGCTACTGTTAAAATGTCAAACTTCAAATGGGGGATTATCAGTTGAAAACCCACATGTTTGCCATACACATGGGGGGTTGTGACATTGTCCTAGGAGCTGACTGGCTCCACACTCTTAGGCCAATCACAATGGATTTCGAGGAGTTATATATGAGCTTTAAGCAGAACAACTACACACATACCATCCATGGACTTCAGGCGGGAGCCCACTCTATCATCAGCTAGCATAGGATGGAGAAATTGTTAAAAAAGGGTAATCATGGAGTTGTAGCTCAATTTAATGCCATCCAGGTAGTCGACACCAAGCCGCCACCAATTCATCCTAAGATGCATCAGACTTTAAGTAACCATCTGTCGGTATTTGATAAGCCTCAAGGGCTTCCACCCTCGCAAGGGGAACATGATCATAACATCACCTTGGTTCCAGGGGCCCAACCCCCAAATGTGCACCCATACAGATATCCATTCACCCAAAAGAATGAAATAGAAAAAATCATCAAGGAAGTTTTGAAAGCCAGTGTCATTCGTCCCAACATCAGTCCTTATTCATCCCCAGTGGTCATGGTGCTCAAGAAATATGGGGAGTGGCGAATGTGTCCTTACTCAGGGCCCTCAATAAGTTGACAGTCAAAGATAAATTTCCCATCCCGGTGGTTGATGATTTGCTGGATGAACTCAATGGGGCTCAATTTTTCACGAAGCTGGATCTTCGCTCAGGCTACCACCAAATTTTCATGAAGGAAGTCGACATCCCCAAGACCGCTTTCAGAACTCATGAAGGCCACTATGAATTGCTGGTCATGCCATTTCGTCTTTGTAATGCCCCCACTACTTTTCAGAGCCTTATGAACCACATTCTCAAACCATATCTTAGGAAATTTGTCCTTGTCTTCTTCGATGACATCCTCATCTATACTTTCACTTGGTCCGCACATCTTCAGCAGGTAGATCTACTCTTGCAACTACTCCGCAAGCATAAATTATTTGTCAAGATGTCCAAGTGTTCGTTTGGCATGGCAAAAGTAGAGTATTTGGGCCACATTGTGGAGCATGATGGTGTCAAGGTGGACCCCAAAAACATCCAAGCAATGCAGGAATGGCCTCAACCTAAGACCTTGAAGAGCTTGCAAGGATTTTTTGGTTTCACAGGCTATTATCTTAAATTTGTCCGCAACTATGGTCGCATAGCAAAGCCCCTCACCCAACTCCTAAAGAAAATTCATTCTTCTGGAATGGGGAAGCACAACAAGACTTTAGAGCTCTAAAAAATGCCATGTGTTCCACTCCAGTTTTAGCACTACCTGACTTCACCAAATCTTTTGTCATCGAATGTGATGCTTTGGGTATAGGTATTGGGGTAGTCTTAATGCAGGAAGGGCGACCGTTGACCTTCACAAGCCAACAACTCAGTGGGAGGAATCTGGGCCAATCTACCTACGAGAAGGAAATGATGGCCATCTTACATACAGTCGACACCTAGTGACCTTACTTATTGGGGCGACGTTTCCAAATCTGCACAGATCATCACAGTCTTAAATATTTTTTGGAGCAATGCATATCCTCCCCACAACAAAATAAATGGCTAGCCAAAATGCTGGGATATGATTATGAGATCATTTACAAGAAATGGAAAGACAATAGTGTAGCAGATGCATTATCTTGCCAATTTGAGGAGGAAAGTACCCTGCTAGCTATATCCCTCCCCATTCTAGAATGGATTGAAGAAGCTCGCAGAGAATGGTTTTCACACCCTGAGCTCTCCCAACTCATTTCTCAATTGCAGGCAGATCCAAATTCCACCAAGGGCTACTTGTGGCAGGATGATATTCTTCGCTACAAGGACAGCGTCGTAATATCACCAGCATCCACCTTCAAAAGTCACATTTTGGCAGAGATGCACTCATCTCCCATTGCAGGACATTCGGGCTTTCAGAAGACGTATGATCGCACCAGAAGATCATTTTTCTGGACATGCATGAAAAAGGACATCCTTACCTTCGTAACCAAATGTGATGTCTGTCAACGCCACAAAGGGGAAACCGTCAACACACCTGGCACATTACAACCATTTCCCATTCCGGCATCAATTTGGACGGAAGTTTCAATGGATTTCATTACAGGTCTTCCAAAATCAGGGAACAAGTCAGCCATCATGGTGTTTGTGGACCGATTGTCGAAGTATGCTCATTTCTGTGCTCTTCCCCACACGTTTACACCAACCTTGGTTGCTCAAACTTTCATGGATCAGATCTTCAAATTGCATGGCATGCCTATTTCTATTGTGTCCAACCGCGACCCGATCTTCACCAGCAATTTTTGGAAGGAACTCTTCAGAATCCAAGGCACTCAACTAAAACTCAGTACTTCCTACCATCCGCAAACAGATGGTCAAACTGAAGCCGTCAACAAATGTCTAGAAACCTACCTTAGGTGTTTTACTTCAGAAAAAAACAACACCTTTGGGTACAGTGGCTACCTCTGGCAGAATGGTGGTATAACACCAACTATCATGCCACCACCAAAATGACTCCCTATGAAGCAGTATATGGTCAACTCCCGCCTTCACCTACTTCATATCTCAAGGGCTACTCAAAAGTCCAAGCAGTGGATCAAGTCCTCCAACACCGCGCAACTATGCTCACCCATCTTCGAGAGAATCTTCATCAAGCTAAGAACCGCATGAAGCAAAAAGTAGACCAGCATCGCTCAGAGCGCCAATTTCAAGAAGGGGATCATGTCTTTTTACGGCTCCAACCATATAAGAAAACATCACTCAAAGACAAGGGATGGCAGAAACTCTCTCCCAAATTCTACGGACCCGTATCAAGTACTTCAATGCATTGGAGAAGTGACCTACAAGTTGGCTTTGCCACCTACTGCAAAAATCCATCCAGTTTTTCATGTCTCATGCCTCAAGAAAGTGATTGGGAACAATTGCAGAATTCAGACCAGTCTACTGGAATTGGACGAAGAAGGGTCCATCTGGCTTCAACCAGAACAGGTCCTAGACACACGAGTCAAGCAACTATGCCTCCGCATGATTAAGGAAGTCCTAGTCAAATGGAAAGACACCTCTCCGGAAGATGCAACTTGAGAGCCAGCCACTGTTCTGCAGCAGTTTCCGCAGCTTGAGCGTTGAGGACAAGGCTAGTCTTAAGGGGGAGGGCATGTTAGGGTCCCACCCTAACCCCCTTATCTATGTAATGGGACCACGTCATAGTCAAGAGTCAATAAAGCCCATATGAATAATTGTAAGTGGTTAATCCGCAATTAATAATGCAACCACAGTTAGTTGCAAATGGGCCATAGTATTAGATAGAGGGTATTAGTAATACAACGTTATTGGCCCGTGGTATTGCATGTATGAGTCATATATAAAGGATAGAGACTCCCTGCGAGGAGCATCGTGTCTTATTTCGTAATCGAGCTCTGCTCTATTGGAGGTTGCCCCCTCGAAGATGCAAGTGAACATTACTCTCTAAATAAGAAAATCATTGCTATTCTGTGTTCTGGGTATCTTTTCTTTGCATATTCTATATTTGGGTATCATTTGCAGGTTAAGAGCATAACAAAGTCTAAGTCTGGGGTTGTAGTGTAGGTAGAGGCTTTGTGGCTGAGTGTGCAGAGGCCTAGGGTAGAAGTTTGTAGCTGAGTGCACGGACCCCTATAGTTCAGTGCGCAGGGTGGGTCAAGTCTGTAATTGTTTGGAATTATCAATAAAGAGAAGTATTCTACAATTTCTGCATCTTTATTTCCTATTTATGGATCTTATTAATTTGGGCATGAATTTCACTTATAATTATTATATGATGCGCAAATGTATGTAAATGTTTTGGTTAAGCGAACGCAAGTAAGAAAATTTGTTTATGCAAAGCTAACTAAGAATGGTTAATAAGATAAGTAAGACACAACCTATTTTGGGAGATATCGCAGTTCACTACCCTAGCAGCACAAAAGTCCCTGAGCCACAAGTTAGGGTTGCGTGAAAGCTAATTGTACTCTTTCATGAAGGTACTAAAGGGTGGAACAAAGGACTAAGCAGCCTACGTGAAGGCAGGTGTAGCCGGAATAAACTAACATCACAACCATCTCAAGGGTGTGGAAATTTGTTTCCAACATTCCCCCATACTCCTTCGGGTGAGACTTCAGTCCGTGCTCCGTGGGCTAATGTCGAAAGGGCTAGTAGTGTAGGGATTCATTTGGTTAACTAATGTAGAACCTAGGTCAGACCCACTCAAGCCAACACATAACCTTTCACTGTTCACTTTCATTATAATGGTATCGTTTTTCTTCTCTATATATATACCAAGGAGGCTTATTCATAGGATCATCATATATTGTTTTAAATTTTATTTGTTGTAAAAGCATGTTCCATCCTCAAAGTGGATAGTATTCATTGATTTCCTATCATTTTTAAGATGTGTGGTTCATAAATTTCAATATCAAAGAATACAAATCTAGGGTTTTGTAAATTCAAATAAGTCATCATGGAATTTTTGTTATAACTTTTAACTCGGAAGTTTAGATAATTAAATTTTAGGATATTGAAATGAAAAATCAAGGTACAACTGGTAAAAATTTTATAGTTAGTTTTGTTATATTTTTCGAGATATACATTGTGGAATTTATGGTTTGGGAATAGTTATTAAAACCATTTAAAATAAGTGATCTTCGACTTCTTCATATGAATTTCTCCATATATGTTTTAGATTGTGAAATTTATTGTGATTTATGGAGGCATGATATGCTACCTTGAGTAAAAATTTTGAAACAATATCTAAACTATTGGAAAGTGGTATGCTATACAATTTCACTCTTTGGAAGATGCCAAAAATCAACAATTTTTTGGACATTTACCATAACTTCCACTTGGAACATCAAATTTTCTTCAGACTTGTGTAATTGCACAGAAGAGCATGAACTAGGGCTTTGAAAGGTACGCAGCTTACAACTGTATTAATTTTTGTTTGGAAGATCTATTTTCAATTATTTAAAATTTGTGATAAAGAGGAAAAAGAGTATACATTGTATTACTTACTCACATGCATACTATGAGTTCTTAAAAAAATAATTCGTCTCTTAAGAATGTAGAAATATTATACATGACACCTAAATAAATAGAAGATGAACCATACTTGCTAGTTCCAAAATTCGGCACAAAAATTTCAATGTGATGGATCTGGAAGAGAAAGCTAGACCTAAATCAGAGAACAAAATCCTCAATTCTAATTGATTACAAATATTGGGTATCCATGTTGGAAATTTAGTTTTCGTTGTTGCAAATATTAGCAAAAAAAAATATAAATGAAAAAATCCTATAACACAAATATTCTAAATGGATAAATAATTTAAACCTCACTAAATGGAAAGCTTGCAAGAAGAGAACATGGCATCCATGCATTTATAGCAACATCAATTTGTATGGAATAAATGGATTTGCAAAATGAAGAAGAATTCTATTGTATCTTGGCCCATTTTCAAATGAAACGATAACATATTATGGGGATATAAATAATAATATATTTTTCAGTCAATTGGTAAATTTTTTGGAAAATGGGTCCAATTGTAGACCACATTAAACAATTCAAAATTTTAATCTTAATGTAAAGAACGTTTCGAAGGATAATTTGGTATACCTCCTTATGGTAACTTTAAAGGAAATCATCTAACATGAGGTGCATATATTTAAACCGAAATCCCTAAGGAATCCTTTTAGTATAAAAGGAAAAGTTAAAGCAAATATATGACCACTCGAAGAGTGGTACAAAAAAGTATATAGAATATCATGATCCCTTGATTAACCTCTTTCAACCAACAAGGAAACAAATGGAATAAAGAATATATAAAGGATTGTGTTTAAATTATGGCAATAATCCAAAATGTATGACTCATTTGCAGTGGCTAGCAAAGAGTGAATACAAATACTATATTTGAAGAAATAAACCCAAAAAATGAACTTAAAAGAAGAAATTTGGTTGTTGATGGAGTTCACTCAGTGTGGTCTATGTCTATAGGCGAACTTCCAATGAGTGAATACTCTATTAAGTGATACAAAATAATTTATAATCACCAAGGCTTCAACCTACAATGATTCACATCCTCCGAGCTACTATAGAGATGGTGGTTTCTTGACAAATTCTTCTACCTCTTTGAAAGGAAAAACCAAGGCTCTAAAACCACACCTGAATACAAACAATGTTGATGGTTCTCACAACATACAACACTCTAGTGCATTGGAAAATGAACTATGGTTTTATAGAAGAGGTCATTTCTTTGACCCTGTGATCTATCATGTTTATCTGGTTCTCCATTATAGAAAAGTTAAAATATTAATATCTTGTTATGCTAATCAAAACCAAGCCTTGGTGCATTGGTTAAAACACTAGACTTGCATTGAGGAAGTTGTAGGTTAAAACCCATGCAATTTCCATATATAAGCACTTTGGTTGCAACAAAATTTAAAATTTAAAATTAATTTCCTTTTCCAACCATAACGTGTCATCCTACTGGCTAGTTCAATTAGTTATTTGTAGAGGGGTTGCAAGGTCGAATCTTGTCGACTCTTATTTATTACTCTAGCTGGGAAAAACCTCGAATATTACCTAGTCCACTCAGTTTTACAAGACTCATCATGGAGTAGTGACTATACCATTGGAACGTCAACATGGATGTTGTGGGGTTGATCTTGCCCATTGCCATTTATAACCCAACAATGGTTCCAACAATGTTAAATATAGGTTACTCTAAAACCTTTGTTACTTTAATTTGGTGCCATAATGGTGAATTTTTTTATTGAATTAAAAGAGGTTAGTGGTTTAAATCACCCCACTGACCCTTTCAAAACCATTTTCAAACCTTCTTTTCTAATTGGAGGTTTATGCATGGAAGATTCTGATTGCCCCACATCAGTCTACCACGTTTTCCTATTGAGTCAGCTTTCCATATTGGAACGATGTCACTAGTGCCACATCATTGGTGCCAAATGTTCAACTCATAAAAATAAGAATTTAATTATCATTTTCAACAAAGAATTTTTCATCTTTTCTCACCACGATGCGGTGGAAGAAATTATTGTAAATATATCATGAAGAGGAAGAAGAAAAAATTGGAATTATGATAATATATAGAATGAGAAAAGCTACTCCAAAAATGTATTTTAATACATTGTGCATCATTAGAACTCCATAAACCCTCAATATAAAAGGATACATAAAAAAGAAAAAGGTAATAAAGTTAATTGACTCTAATCTTTCTCATAACTTAATCAATTACAAATTGACAAAATCTCTCGATTGCTTTATAGTTCTAAAACAAAAATTTCAAAAAATGATTGCGAATGGAGGTACCATAAATTGTTCAACTTCCACAAGATTAAGATGAATATGGGGGAGTTTTTATTGAATAGTTTGATGATTGGAATCCAAATTAGTGGTGCTAATGTTGGATTAGGAGTCCATTGTTACAATGATTAGGAACAATGACCCTTAATTTTCAAGATTTATTCATGAAATTTTCCTTAGAAGAAAAGGAACTTTAATTTGGTGATATCGAAAGGAAAACTTATAAATTGATAGGATTTAATAACATCACAAAGGTAATAAAAAATGGACACCATGGTTTTATTGAACAATTGTGATTATTAGATGTTCAAAAATTTATATCCTCCACTTTCGTGGATCTATTTGGATAGATTCCTAAGCATCCTCTACATTCTTGATATCATGACCATGGTATTCATTTAAAACCTAGAATACTACCACCTCATATTATGCCTTATAGGTATCCAAATGCATAGAAGAGAGACTGAGTGTCCAAGTCAAGGAATGCAAGAGGATGGAATCATTAATCATAGTCAAAGTGCTTTTTCTTCATGAATGATAATTGCGAGAAAAAAATGGTTCATGAAATATGTTTAAATATAAGTTAACACCAAGGTATTATAACCCTATAAGACATTTTGAACGATTGGAAATATGGCTTACAAATTAGAGTAGTGACCATAATCATGTGTACATCCCATATTCGACGTTTCGTACTTGAAGAAGATGATTGGTGACATGATCCTAGTCCAAAATATTTTAACATAGATTAGTGATAAGGCAAAATCATGCTATAAATAGAAGAAATCCTTCATACAAATATTAAGTAGTAGATAAATCAAGAAATTATTGAGTACCACTTCAAATGGAAGAACTTATCAATGGAAGAGGTTACATGGAAAAATGTGTTATCCATGTAGAAACACCCACATTTACTCCAGTGTTAAGGACAACACTTGTTTCAAGGGGAAGTACATGGTAAGACCCACATGTTAACCTTAAACCCCCTTATTAAGCCATATATATTGAGTTATAATATTTCTATTGTAAAATTATTTTGTAGTCTAGGAACATTCCATTGTACCCATTTACTGTAATTGTACCCTTTGTCTCCAACACACGCACACACACACCAAGGATACCTAGCTATTTAATATCATCATATCTTGCCTTATATTGTATCGATTTTAAAAGGAGGTTTCTCCCTTAAATTGGATTGTATTGATTGACTTTCTTATCATTTTTAAGCAACATGTTTCGTAATAACAACCTTATGGTATTGACAATTTTTAAGGAAGGTCTACCAATAATGTTGTAAATGAAGGAACATCCGATCTTATTCTTAAAAATTATGCTTGGAGTGATGTTTATTAACTTCTTATTTAATCTAATTCTAAGCTATGACTATATAATTTACCTTTGAGTGCGGAGAATGTTGGCCTGATCTATGAGAGTTTCATCAACCTCCTATACCTTGGAGACTTCTAGTAAGTATGATAGCACTAATAGGGGATTTGTTAAATGTACAACCTCAAAGGGATTCATTTTAATGGAATTAATATAAGTTCTACTCTAGCACCACATGATAGGGGTAATCATTGAAATAATTGAGATTATTGATCTTGTGTAATGCATAAAAAATATGCTTCCAACATATTTTTTGGCAATTTTTATGTGACGATTAATATTAAGGTCATAAGTATGGCTAAGATGCAATTGAATTCCCTATACCTTGAATGGTTATTTCTACAAATTACCAAAAAAATTGGTATCATGATTCATTAAAATATTGAATTTAATATCACAGAGTTTAAAGATATTATCCATGAAGAGTTGAGTGACTTTGGAACCTTTGAATGGATGTTGTAGGGCATAAAAATCATAATAATATGAAAGGATCATTTTATTTCCAAATTTGGGTAGCCCCATAGTGAAATCCATATAAATGCCAAACTAGGCTATGGGAAGATTATGTAAAATTTTTCGTTTGATTATAGTTTTAATTATTTCTGTTTTGTGTCAATGGAAAGGTTTACATTTGGAAACAAAAGTATGATTTTCCTTCTTCTTGCCTTCCCCAAAAGAGAAATTTGGTCCATTCATACGTTTCATACTCTATAATCACCTACTGTGGGAGATGCATGGAGTTCACATGACATTGGATTTTTAAAGGTGGTTTTCTTTTTGAAACACATAAATTGTTTATACAAAATATCTTCATTGTTCTAGGTGTAGCCATAAGATGCATGGGGTTTTATTTGATGTTATTGGACTAGGGTAGAAATATTGGGATCTAAGAACCATGCCTTGTGGACCTCATTAAAACAATATGTTGTGATGATGGAGAGTGAAAATAGGGACCCATCATCTTCATACTTTCTAAAAATTATCCAGCACATCATTCTTCCCCTTATTATAAACAATCTCATAATAATATCCAAAACTTTTGGTAACACATTGCTAATTACTTGGGGATCAAATCCTTTCCTTTAAAAATTATTTGAAGCTATGATGATAAATTTTAATATGTAAATGTTTCCCAAACAAGTAGATATTCAAAATACCCACAACATGCAACGTATCCAACATTTCTTTATGAAATTCCTTTATCCAAAGCATCACATTTAAAAACAAAGTATTAGTGAATCTTAATGGAGTAAGTATTGGTGTAGTACAAATAATGTCCTTCAAAATATTGGAAGGCTTGATTTGTAGCTTCATTGCAACTAAAATATTTTTTCTTAAGGAAATGAAAGGAGAACAAATTTTCCATATACATTAATGAATTATTTTTAATAAATTGTGAGAGAAATGAAATCTCTTAAACCTTTAAGAGTCATATGATGTGGTTTATCCTTCATGGCCTTAATTTTCTTTAGGTCAAATCTGACAGCATCTTTACTAACAATATGACCCAAATATTCTATTTAAAAGACACGAAAGACAACTTTACATCTCCTAACAAATATTTGACGATGATAAAGTATATATAAGACCTAATATACGTGGGTGACATGGGCATGCCATGTTTTCTATAGATAAGGATATCATCCAAAAATATAAGAACAAAATTGCATAAAAAGGGTTAAAATTTGTGGTTCATAAGACTTTGGAAGATGGAACGTGCATTGGGAGGGCCAAAGGGAACCACCAAGATATAATAATGGCCTTCATGGGTATGAAATGATGTTATGGGATAATTTTCCTTTTCCATATGAATTTGGTGAGAATCGAATTGAATATTAATTTTGGTAAAGAATTAAGTGTATTTGAGCTCATCCAAAATATCATTAATGGATAGAATGAGGAACTTATCCCTGATGATATTTCATTAAAATCTTGACAGTTAGGATGAATGTGCCAAGTTCCTTCTTTTTTGAGTGTCTTGATAATCAGGGATGAATAAGGCTTGGTACTATTATTAATGACAAAAACAACTAGAAACTTCTAAACTATTATTCAATGTTTTTTTTCTTTTATGGTGACCAAAATGGGGTTGGAATAAGTGGTGATATGGGTCAATTCCAATGAGTCCTTGAATACATGCTGATTGGGTGTACAGTTAAGAAAATTCTTGACGTTAAGTTTTTTAGTTCAAAACCCATGTGTAGTGCCACTTGCCTTACTAAGAAAAAAAAAGTGTACATTTGGTGGAGTTCTACTTAGTATGAACATAACATAATGATTTTGTGCATTCTGAGAGGGTGGGATGCCTTGGAAGTTTTCAAAAGCTAATTTATGTTTGGCCAAGTATTATTTCATGTTAATATGGATGCATTGGGAAGGGGTATTAAAATTTTGAATGAAATATGATTGTGAAAATAATGCTTAAATTCCCATTTTTAGAAGTTTCGTCATGTAATGTGATCTAATGATCTCTGGACAACCTACCATGATTGTTTTGAAAGTGTTTAAATTCACTTCACATTAGTAAATCATGTATAACTCTTGGAAATACATGGTGATGGGGCCTAATTTACTTAACAATTCAACACCTAAAACAATGTCACAACCACCCATCCCAACAACAAACATGTGTTTTTTCAAGCATTAATCACCCATCTTAGGTTGCACATTTTCACAATTATCCACACATTTCATGAAATATCCATGAGAAATCAAAATCTTAAAGTTATTCAAAGCATGCATATAATAGTTTTTTCTTGATCTACCCATCCACGAATAAATATATGTCTGATATATCTCTTAAATAAGACAATGACTTCATGATGTTTAATTCCAAATATAAATTTGATGATCTCGGTAGTTAAACTACTAGTTAAGGCATGTAAAGATATTTGGGTTCTATATTTGGTTGACTCGAGGGAGGAATGCCTTAAAATAGTCAAGGTAGATAGTTTCTTGAGATATATCTTCAATGTATTCATTTTAAATGTTCTCTAGAATAGGCTAAAACAGTTTTTGAATGTTACAGTTACACCTATGAAAATACTTCTCATCACAATTGTGGTAGAGACATTTAAGTTGGTGCATTTCCATTTCATCATAGGTTAATTTATACACATTGATATGGGAAGGAGGAAATTAATTGGTGGGATGGGGATGGGGATTAAAAGATAGTTTTTTGATTGTGTATACATGAAATTTTGGGGTTCCTTGGTTCTTGGGAAGATTTTAGCTAAGTAGTAGGGTGAACCGTTAAAACTTGGGATTTATCTCTTAGTTCATACCACTAATAAATAATTTCATAAATAAGATATATGAAATTCATTGATATTGGAATAAAATCACTCAAAACTGGATATGAACTATTCAACTACACTAGATTTCTTAAGCTTAGTTGAGTATCACAAATAATTTATATCTAGTTCAAAGTATTCATAGAGATATGCTGAAAATTTTGTCCAAGAAATATAACCAATGTGGGAGTTCTTATGCCATAACTGACATTCAAGAAAAAAATATAGAATCCCACATGAAATTTCATTAAGTCATTTGTGATGCCATGTAAGGAAAAATAATGTTCCATCTAAATTCCCCAACCTATATGGTTGAAGACATAAAAAAATTTTATATCCACTTTAGGAAGTTGATTGCATGTATAAGAAATAGGATCATGAATATATTGTGAGAGTTAGTCCCAAAATGCTTGGATGATTTAACTCCATTTTATTGGCATGGTTGCCCCTTGATTTCATTGTACATTATCATGAGTTCGAAAACCTATTTTAAGAAAGAGTTTAGTTTGTTGAGCTTCGCATTAAGAGAGGAAACGTTTTTCCTAAGAGAGGAGTGTGTATGACCTAGCAGGTGATATAATTCCTTACTAGAATATCCAACGTTAAGACTCAATTTCACATATAATGGTTTCTAGTAGCTATAAGGATTGAAGTGTATCATAAAAAAGAATTTTGAGTGGCACCACTATAATTTGTATTTCTTTATGAGGTTATTAATATAATTTCCAAGTAATGGAGTGAAAAGGTCCACCATGAAAGGATGACTAGAGAGAGGTACCAATGTGATTAGTGTTACTTTCAACGACATAGTTGTTTCATAATGGGGGGAGTGGAACCATGGATATGAACATGTCATAAGGATTATGTTGAGATAGGTCCTAAATAGGGTTTTATTCAAGATCCAAAAACTTTATTTTGCACTCCTATGGAGTTATACTCCTACTTAAATAATACTATACTTGCAAAATTCTAAAATTCTTGATATTGTACATTATGTAGGAATTTTGTTACTAGTAGTAGGAAGAAGGTTTTCTAGTGACTAAATGTGAAAATTTTCATGAAATATTCGTTTGTATGAGTTTTTAAGAGTAGCAATAAGGAGTAGGGTCTCAAGGCTCTTGAAAACAAGAGAGTACCAAATAAAAACCTGTTATTATATTGTAATCCCTTTTTATTATTAATAAGTCCCTTTTACCATATCACATAACCTGCAGTCAGCATGCATTACATGAAATATAAAATAAACTCCCCACCCCTCCACTGATTACAATAAATGGGCCCACATTATCCCGTAGCCTACAATTGGCATGTGTCATATGGAACATAAAACAATACTACATACCCCCTTCTCGATGTGATTATGGGATCTCGATAACAGTCCCACATTAATCGTACATCAGCCACCCCACAAACAATCACGCATTCCTTACCCCACATCACCCATCCCATAATAACACTCCCACTTTATAATCCCAAAAACAGTCCTGCAAGTACTCTTGATTCCCCATGCCAATACCATGTAGTGTTAAGTCCCACAACTTATAAACCCTAGTAATCACACCATCTCAAGTCCCACTCCCATATATCCCTTCCCCGATGTGATTGTGATTGCGATAAATTTCCATCTAGATGCAATAAATTATACTGTATTCTTAAATAAGATGTCGCATCCATTTCGTTAGCTATATGCCATGAAAAAGGGTAGAGTCCTACATCTTGCCTCCAATTACGATGTACCCTATGGATGCAATAACTCTATGCATCGCAGTGTTCAATGTTTTCAGGTCCGTCCTTTGGTAAAAATTAGGGAAAATCAATGGAAACAACTCTTTGTCTATACTGCGATTGCGATATGACAAAAACATGATTGAGTTGCAATCGTGATGAAGGTCAAAAGACAGAGAAAGAATCAGAACCCTAACCCACTTTTAATAGAAAAACAACAACAAAATGATCCACATTGCCATTCATCACAACAGCTTTTAGAAAATAATGCAGAAAGGGTGGAACATCAAGAAGTTCATTAAATAGTTGGAGCAATAGTATAATGTTTATTCAAGGCCCCGGGTTATAAGAGCTAGGCCAGAACAATGCTAGAGCTTAGCCAAATCACATTTTTTAGTAGTTTTGAACTATTTTTAATATTTTTTGTAACAAATTTAAAATTTTTGTTTCAAAAACTTTTTCTAAATAATTATAAATACTTCAGATTGAGAAATGTTGAAGGGTTGGACATTAGAGGTGAGAATATAGGTAGCTTGTACTTTAACTCTTTATTCAAGAAATCAAAGTAGTAGTTTGTAGCTATTATCTAGGAATTCATGTGCAGTGAGTTTGTGATGATGTATTTTCTCTATTATATTTTTTTATGAATGATATACATCACTCCTTTCCATATCTTATTTCTTCAGCGATTTTCCTTAAACGTTATAAGCATAGTTCTTTGCATAAAGATATTTTTTGATGGGAATATCATTTTCTGTAACTTTCCTTCTTACCTAATGAATTCATGGTGCACATGCTCATTAAGACATTTTTCTTCTTCAAACACTACACTATGCCCATAAACCCTAAAGCCATCACAAAATTATTGCTACCTTTCTCTTCTATAGATTTTCTTTTGTAACCATTTGATCCTTTGACATGGATACTTTGTTTTCACCACTAATCTAGCATCAAAACCTAAAAACTCAAAACCATACCTGAGTCTAGCATATCCATCCTAAAACCTTTTCCTGTTCAAGTCTTCATTGGCTGTGAATTCATAGAGAGATCGCTCTCTAGTTTAGCAGGGCTAGCTATTGAACACAATTGGTATGAGATTCCCTCTTTTGATCTCTCTTATCATCCTTGGGACATTGTGGAGGATAACAGAACCCAAATTTCCATGATTGAATGAAGCACATCAATGAAAAATACCATTTTATTTGACATGATGTTGAGGCCAAAGCAATCCACCTACAACATTGTTCCACAAATGAGAAAATTGTAGACATCTTCACCAAAGCACTTAGAAGGGAAAAGTTTGAAATATTCATATTGATGATTGGACTCACCAACATCCATCCAGATTAATGGGGGAATGTTCACACCTAATCTTTTGGATTAGGAAAACTTATGTAAATATTCTTAATAGAAAAATAAAAGAAGTTAGAGGACAAAGAGACAATGGGAGATGAAACCCAATAGTCTCTCTCTCCTTGTATATATCCATGTTCTATTTTAACGAAAAAATGGCAGTTTCATTTGGAGCTACTCTTGTCCTGAGAACGTCAATGCATTTTGCTTTGATACCTTGCACTATTCGAACTACAATAGATTCTTCATGACCTCTTTTTGATGGAGATCTTCAAGATGATTTTGCATAGTCTTTAGATTAGACTTTTGATCATAAATTAGGATCTAACTTAAAATTTATTTTTTAACACATTATAAATCTCAATCATATGCTTTGGGTAGTACATCATACTCTTCTATCATTTAATTAGAAAATGCCTAAATTTCTTAGGTCATAGGGAAGTAGTTTTCAAGTTTTTGGTACTCCCCAATATTTCATTGCTACTATTAGCAAGTACAAGGCTTCACCAATAGAAAAATGATTCTTGTATGATGGTATTCGATATATCATACAACATATTCATGATGGGGTTGATCAACAACACCATCCTTCTTTTAGAAATTGCATAGTTGACATAGTATGCATTATATTTTGAGGGAAGACTTTCCTTTTCACTAGGATAGTCATCCCACTCATATTTCATCATGAACTCATTAGGAACAACACTATGTTGATGGTGCTAGACATGAAAAAATTCAAGGTATATCTTAGGTATGAAGTCCAAACTAGACCTCACACTATTTGGTGTAGGATTTTCATCGAGTACGATGGCCCAGTTGACATTATCTTAGAGATTTGCCTTAGCTCTTGTTGTTCAACACATGATAGTGTTATGCATGTAACTTCAAGAAAGCAAGGTGAGTGTGCCTGGTGAATGCTTAATGTAACTCTATGTCTGGGTCCTATTACTATCAAAAAAGGGGAGTAATGTCAACCTCTTGATGAGAGGGAACAATCCCAACCCAGAGAAAAAGACACGCGAACAACAAAAAGGGTCTATCCAACATCTAGCAGAATAGTCCAGAACAGATGAGGTAGTCATGAACACCAAAGATCAAGGGAAAACACATACAACATAAAACAGAGTAGTTTACATGGGGGTGACGGTCGTTTAAATCAAGAAAACACAAAGATGGTTTGTCTAATGTATGGCAGAGTAGTCCAACAATATGAGTACTAAAATAACCAAAGTAGTTCAACTATCTTATTACGGGTTAAGCAAACATGCATTACAAACATTTAAAGAGTAGTCTTGCAAAAAAATACAAAACATGCATGAAAACATGTTGGCTTGAGACAGGAGACTGAATTAAGAAAAATATCCTAGACACATTTTTACACCATACATCACTAGTCCCAGTAGTGGGACATTGGAGCCATTGCTCGCTCCTCAAAAAATAGACTACAAACTCCTAAGTCTATGCCGATGGAGCCAAGGTGAAAATTCGTTTTCTCATACAATGAGGGGGTATATATAGCCAAGGGGGAATAACTAACCCTTGTGACTCTTTGACTTCCCTCATGACTATTTCAACTCCTATGTCTTTTCAATTTTACATGACTCTTCAACATCATATGCGGGTCTCTTGGGCTTCCACTTTAAATTGCATTGATTACAACAAGTGTGGCCCATAGTATTGATGTGGTCGAGACAACAACATGACGTTGCTCACATGTATTGGCTGACTGTGGTGTCCAC
The DNA here is from genome assembly GCA_000404065.3 of Pinus taeda. NCBI lineage: Eukaryota > Viridiplantae > Streptophyta > Pinopsida > Pinales > Pinaceae > Pinus > Pinus taeda. The sequence continues at coordinate 68,681 of APFE031445410.1, forward strand.
GTTGAGTTGTGCTGCTGCATGCTGATATTCTCTCGGTGTAACATGTCTTCAGGTTTGCATGGAAAAGTGTGTGAGGTATTCAATGGTATTGGTATTTGCTTGATGGTGCATGTATATGTGTCCCTTTTGCTTGCTTCTCATTGTGGTCTGTGCATTTGTTCAACTGTGAGCAAGTCGTCTAGCATGCATGCCTTTTCCATCATGTTCATCGTCTTTCCATGTTTCATTGAGATACCTATTCCTACAAACACTTATGATGAGACAACATCAAATCCAAAAATCTCCTAATCTAACATGATGCATTATTTTCCGTTTTAGTGTAGGTGACCAAGAGAGGGACAAGGCACTAAAACTGTGCAAAGCACAACACATGTCGGGCTGTAAGCCTCCGAACCACTGTTAGGAAAAACTATGCCAAGGCCACTTGGAGGCAGATATGTGCAATTCGGGACAACAATGACAGATGCAGGGAAAAGGCCATCTTGGAGGTATAATTACACAATTTATGAGAGGAAGGCCATGCAGGCTGTCGGGGAACTGTTGGGCCAATATGGAACATGATCAAGCTAGAGGAGCTACTAATCAAAATTGTGCAATCCTGGGAGATAGTCGGGGCTCAGACATAACCATGCAATTTATGGGATGATTGTAGAGTGGGACAGAAGGGCAGGTGATAGATAGATCTATGTCATTTTCTAAGTGAGAGAAGAGCAAGCTAGCAATGAAACATGCCTGAGAGATCTGCATAATTTTTGGGCTGATTGCAAAGTCGGGAAAAAGGGTAGGTGATAAAAAAATCTTCACAATTTTTGTGTTGATTGCAGAGAAGGACAACAGGGAAGCCTGCATGGAATATCTATACAATTTCCCAGGACAATGCAGTGACAAGCAGCAAATGTTTGTCCCATATGTCTATGAATTTTTTGCAGGCAGTGTGAGGTAGTGACGTTTGACATGTTCTCCACAATTTTGGAGATCAATATAGCCATGTGTAATAGCTTAAGTCAATTCTACAATTGACTAGTGGGAGGCTTGATGGGATATCTTGTAGGAAGCGTAGACTAGATCGATTTCTGGGACAACTTCTGCAGAGTTTTGAGAGAATGTTAGCTAGCTCATTTCTGGAATTGTGCAGTGTATGCTACTCAGAGGAGGGAATCAATCTTTGCATAGTTCTAGGAAAAATTGTAAGGTCGCTAAGATAGGAGTTCAGTTGAAGGATGGTTGTCCAGTCGACATATTTTTAGGAAAATGACCTAGTGTGAAAGCAAGTGTACTTATGCATACATGTCAATGTGATAAAACACTTAGCATGAATCGAGGACAAGACACCTCCAACCAACAAGACAAACATGTGCTCACTGAGACTGAATCAAGGTTAAGAGCGACAAGTGTGATAGTTGAAATATGTCTTTGAATGGCCGTGATGACACTTGCATGACAATCCTTACAACTTTTTGTGTGAGTGCCACTGTTTCATAAATGAAAAGCAACACATGCACACAAGGACAAACATTCAAAAATGTCAGAACAAACTCATAAGCATGACATAACAATCAACATGCCAAAAACTGAGCAGAGGTCGATCAAGCAAAAGGGTATGAAGACTTGACAAGATCTCATGGGATGAGCCCGAGTGTTTGTGACCATCAAGGGGAAAAGCCAATGAAGGCTATGAAATCTGGACCCAAGCCAAAATTTTGGACGCTGTTGCAGCCACTACAACACTTAGTGACACACTAGTTGAATGCCAACTTCTCTATTTTGGTTCATTCACAGTACAGGGCCTTGACCTTTCAGGGAGTATTGATTAATTGTGCAGGCTACTTTGGATTCCCCACTTACCCCATAGACATACATGGTTCACCTTGTACCAACTCAGTGAAACAAAACAAAATTTTCAACTAGATCACAATGTTTCAAAATCGGGAAGGGTAGTTTGGTTCACAAGCTTAAGATTTGCAAAGTATAAGTTTTCATGTCTGGTGTTGCTCCGCTCCTAGTAAGCTTGGACAAAACCCCAGTAGAGTCATGCAAGAACACAAGCATTTCTCGACTGCTAACGAGCCTGGTCAGTACCTTGGTGGAGTTTCCTACTTCACCTCTCTGCCGAGGAAGGCTTTCTCTTATTTTGCCTTTGTATTTTTTTGAAAGAGGGTTGTGCATAGGCACTTATTTATTTTTGGGGCGAAAGAGGGATCTCGACTTATTGAGAGAAGAAGAGGTGTTTCCTTCATAGAATCATGTAAGACCTATGATTTACATTTTCTCATTTAGATTTTTCCCCTTCTCCATTTCTACTAGTTGGATTAAGCTTGAACACACAAAGCAAAAGAATGAGTACATGGATGGGGTTTCCTAGTTTGGACATAGCTTCATGGTTTTGCCAGAGTTTCCCTTACAAATAGATCATATTTTCCATCCAAGCTTCCTCCGTCAAAAGTTGCAACCAAGAACAAAGAAAATGCACATAGGACTGGCCAAGTGTTGTAGTGTCACAAGACTCTTTAAACTTAGCCACATACTTGCTAGGACACAGTATAGGGAAACACTTATTTACAAAAAGTAATGACAAGACAACCAAAACAAAGAAAAGAAAAAAAAAAGTAAAATAACAAAATGAAACAAAAAATTAAAGAAACATAGAAACAATAAGCACGATATGTATATAGGTGGGGAGTGACCCCAAATCATTTAAAATAACGCTTTAAAACTTGGCCATTAATACGAAAGTTTTCAATCCTCCTGTCACCTGATTGTAAGAAATATGTGTGTTGGCCATGTTTTTCGTGAACTGTGTACAGACCAATACACAAAGACTGGAACTTCATGTGTTTTCCTTTGTTTTCATGTGATTTATCCCACCTCAAGACTAAGTGACCCACAACGAGGCTAGAATTCCCTGCAAACTTAGGACCAGACCATCTCTTGATACTATTCTATTGGAGTGAAATTTTTTCTTTTTCTTTTATCTATTCTTCCTCTAACTTGCATAATGTGTCCATCCTATGCTTAATCAATAGACACAACTTGCCTCAGGATTCTTGGGATAACTTGAGAGCAGGGAAGTAGCTATTGGTTGGAAGGATGGCTTCTTTTCCGTATACAAGGAAGTATGGATATGTGTTGAAAGGGGGATTGGGTGTAACTCGATCAGCCAAAAATGCATTCACCAGGGTGAAATGCCAGTTTCACTACTTAGAGTAAATGGTCTTTTTTATGATGTGAATGAGATTCTTGTTTGTAGATTTGACAAGACCATTTCCCTGTAGGTAGTGGTTAGTTGAATGTTTATGCATAATACCATATTTCAGTGTAAAATCATACAGTTTCAACAAAGAGATGTAAGTTTCATTGTAAAAAACAAGTGATGCCAGAATGCCAAACGTCGAAATGATGTTTTGCTGAAGGAAGTTGATTACTTCCTGATCGTTCAGTTGTTTGAGAAGAACTGCTTCCTTCCACTGCGTGAAATAATCTTTAGCAATAAAAATACAGAAATGTTGTTTTGATCAATGCAGGAAGATTCCCCAATGATGTCTAAGCCCCATTGTTGGAATGGTTCATCCACTGCAATAGGCTACAACAAGGTTGCTGACCTTTGAGTTCTATGGGCACATCGCTGACAGACTAGGAATTTGCAGGCATAAGCGTTGGGCATATTTAAACAATGTGGGCTAGTAGAAATGGGATCTCATGAATTTGTGTGTAGTTGTGTCACCCACAAGGTGACCTATCGCTAGTATTTCAGGCATGTCATGTAATACTCTATGTGAATCTTGTGCCTCTAGACACGTAAGAAAAATTCCATTGTTGTGTTTTCTAAAGCACTCTCTGCGCCAACTGATAAGATAATGCTTTGAGGTCAAGTTCCCTCTTCTTTCGTATGCAAAAATGAGTGGGCATGGTGTCATGCTTAAGGTACTACTGCACTTCTTCATACCAAGAGTTGTCGTGTGATGTGGGTGGTGCTCGCTCTATATTTTACATATAGATTTCTTTCTCCCAACCCACATGTTGTACTTCTTCCTCCTGCGCATGTACTACTTCTGCTACAAGGCTACAGATACCATGACCCTTGATAGTATGAACTGGCTTGATATAAAGAACATATTCTTATAGTATTGTCATCCAGTTCACACTTCTTTCACCTAACTCTTGTCGAACAAGCAACGCTCTGGATATTGGGTGTGGCACAAAGGCAATGCAATGATTTTTATGTAGGTAGGGTCTGAAATGTTTCACCCCTTTGTATACAACATATGCTTGTTTATCCACAACAGGATAGTTAAGCTCAGGTTCCTCCATGGTTGTGCTCATGAAGGATATGGGACATTTGTTTTTCATATCATCCTTCTATATGAGCACTATAGTGAGTGAGTTGTCAAAAGCAAATGTATAAAGCAAGAAATATTTTCCAAAATCTAGCTTGTACAACATAGGTGCATTTGTTATCACCTTCTTGATATCGGAGAACACATCCTTTCCCTTATTCCCCCAACTATAGACCTCATCCTTATTTATCATATATTCTATACATTTGACAATCCGCGCATAATCTAAGATGAATTTCTCGAGGAATTTTATCTTCCCCAAGAAGGACTGCATAGCTTTCTTGTTGACTAGATGAGGAATCTATGTGATAGTTTGAATTTGGTCTGGATCAACCTTGATCCCACACTTGGAGATGATATGCCCAAGGAGGTTCCCCTCAGACATTGCAAATATGCTCTTCATAGGATTCAGGGACATCCCTTACTTTTGACTTCTCTCAAATATATTCTTGAGATGGTGAAGGTGGTTTCACTGATTTCTATAAAATATTGTCCCGTCATCAAGGTAGACCACCACGCTATGTCCAATGAGCCCACAGAAGGTGATGTCCATAGCGCGCTGAAAAGTTGTGCCTACATTTACCAACCCAAATGGCATTCTTCAGTAAGCGAATGTATGACACTTGTTACAAAATGTATTCTTAAGTCTATTAGGTTCTACTACCAGAACCTAGTTATGTCTATAAAATCCATGAAGGAGAGAGAACATTTCAGCTCTGGATACTATCTCCAAGATGTGCTCCATAGACATCACAGGGTAGTTGTCTTTTTCTGACGCCCTATTAAGATTTCAAAAATCTACGCACAAGCGGATTTCCTGGGACTTCTTCCTTACAAGAACTAAGTTTGAAACCCATGTATAATGAGGAACCTTGTATATGATCTGAGCATCCAATATCTTAGTCAATTCTTTCTGTATGAGGGGTTCAAGTGATGGATGTACTTTCCTGAATTTTTGCTAAAACGACTTGACCCCTTCTTTGATGGGAATGATGTGGTGAATTATTCATGTGTCATATGTTTTTTATTCATCATATGTCCATGTGAATACATCATGATACTATCTGAATATGTAGACAAAGGCTTGTCACTCCTCTAGTGTGCAAGATGTATCGAGATTTACGAACTTTGGATCTCTTTCCTTTCCCAAGTTGATTTATTCATGCATCAATGTAGAACTATGGCTTTTGATGTTCTTGAGCACTTTAAAGCAGTTCTACAAGTCAATAGTTTCCGAAATGAAACCAAACCCTTGGGGATGGGTTTCCCTTACTGTCATTATTTCTTTTCTTGCAGAGATTTCTCGTACATGTCTTCATTTATCATTGTGTCTTTGAAGATGTTAGCATTGTCCATGAAATGCAGTATCTGTTCATCATCATCAAAAACAAGAAAATTAGTGGTGTTGTTAGGGATATATGGCTTATACAAAATTTAAATAGTAAATCTATCCTAAGCAGTGTCATCCTAGCAACTACATTTTCTAGAGAATCTGTGATTGCATTGCACATTCTTGGTACATAAATTATACTAAAATCTTGGAAATTAGAAATAAGCCTCCATGCCTCTTGTTGGTAACTCTTAATATGAGCTGAGATACAATGTGTGGTGTTACGTACTTATCGTACCACAATCTTTGATTCCCCTACAACGTTTATCATAGAAACGTTGAGGATAACGGATTTGTGCAAACCTAAGACAAGTGCTTCATATTTAGCAGTGTTTTTTTTGCAGTCGAACTCCAAGTAGCTTGAGACTAATAGTTTTCTTTTCCTTGGGTTGATGGAAACACAACCGACTCTAGAGCCATCCTATCTTTCGAATGCATGAAAATACAAGGTCCATAAGTCGTATGTACAAGGACCACTTGTCGCACTAGTACTACTAACAATACTGCTACTATTGTTACAAAGTATTGTACAAGTTTAATTTTCACCAGTTGGGCAAGGATGGAGACCTAACTATGTATCTGGTGGGGTGGGGCTCAGTTGTGCAAGTTAACAACCTATCTACGTTTCGAGAAAGAAATTGCCAAACATAAGTTCTGTGAAATCCAACAGTCTATTCTTACATTCAAGGGAGTAATGTTGTGTTTCATGTATCCAGACAACACTTGAATCTGGTTTTTCCTGCCCTAGTATGAAATCCATAAGTGTGACCAGTCTGTAGAAAAATATCCTTACAACTTTCTGAACCAGTCTCTACTAAATAGTAACCCATATGCTTCTGGGATTTCCACGATCACAATGTTGATGCACTCGTGAACTCATCCGTTGGATGATAACCAGATGATCACATCCCACAGTTCACCAATGGATGGTACACATGTTTAGTTGAGTTGGATAATATACACATCTGTACAGATCCATTGCGCATTGATCTATTTAGCAGTGGAGAGTGGCATGGCAATGACTGATTCACTAGAGTCAACCAAATAGTTATGGACACTGAAGTTGAATATTTTGAATGATAACAAAAATGGTGGGTAGAGTGAGTTTTCTTCTTCCATACAAAGTGTGTTTAGTACAAATGTGAGTGATTTGGGAGACTTGGTCCCTTACTAGAAGAGGAAACATTGTCTGTGCATATTTGCCCCAAAGTACGCAAAAGAATATCCTGCTAAATCGTGCATTTAGTAAGCTTGTACAGAGAGATGTTCACATGGGTCTTCTTCATGTCTTCAACAATATTGTAATCCAAAGTGGCAAGAATCACCGAGTTTTCCAGGGGAAGATGTGTTTGTACTGTCCGGTGGAGTGTTCTGAAGTGAACTTTTCATGGGCGTATCATTCATTGGAGCTGTCTTCCAATACTTGGTTTGTATTTTTTGTGTCTAGGATGTTGGTGAATCATTTTTTCTGATCGTTTCCTTGAACTTCTCTTTCGGTGTCTCAATCACAGTAGGAGACCCTTAACTTCTCAATTTGTATCAGCCGTTCTATTTTGGGAGTTCCTTCTTGGTGGTTTTTTTCTTCTAGGAAACATTTAGACGTTGATGCATGTTAACCACGTGCCCAAAACTTGGACCTTCATCAGATGCATCATCTTCTATGCCATCTTCATCTTCCGATTGAACCTACTCACTATTTTTAAAATTATCATTCATTCATCAAGTCATAGAGCCCATAACTCAGTTCCAATCTACACAAGTCTTCTGTGAATGTTGCACTTGGTAGAACTCACAGAAGTTATCCTTCAAAAATAGGTATGTTTGGAGTATAACATTCGAGCCTTGCACAAACTTAGCCAAGTTACTACTACTAGTACGTGATGTCACATTATTGTTGCAAGCAAAATTTGAAGGTCTGTTGTTCATTGTTGTCTCAGTTGTCCGTTGCTTGAGTTCATCTACTTCAGTTGTCAAGGACTTGAGAAGATGAGTAAGCATCTCAATTTCACTTGTTTCCTTTTCGTTTACCTTACTCATAGCACTCCGAGACCTCCTCCCTATGTCTTTATAGTCCTTAACAGGTTCATCATCTACAATGACTCCAATCACGCGCAAGTATTTCTCCACATCAATTGCTTCTTGGAAATTTCTAGAAAGTGTTGGTTTTGTAGCTCGCTTGATGAACTACATAATGTTCGTCGGTAGTGAAAATGTGTAGTATTTTATTATGATGGAGTCTTGAAGTTTAGTGTCTATAGTGAAATTTTCTAGTTAAAGTCTTTCACTTTCTATTTTGGCTCCATCTTGAGACTACCCAAAACATCATGGCGGGGGTTTTGTCATCAACAAATTTCTCAAGGAAAATTCTCTTGAACATCCCCCAATTCTGAATGGAGTTTATAGGAAGGTTATGGTACAATAAAACTTCTTTTCCATCCAAGACACATGGAAATAGTCTCCATACAAAATCATTGTAACATACCTTGAGTGTCTACAGATGTAGGTAGAACGTGTCTAGATGGTCTTCTACCTTCACTGCTTTGTCAAGGTCATACTTTGTTAACAGCTTCTTTGAGTACCTTAGCATCTTGTGCAAGGAACCATGGAGTACTAATGGGCCCCATTTCATCCATTCTAGTTTTGGACCAAACATATTATCTTATTCTTCATACTCCTCTTCTTCTGAATCATACAGTTCAACCTTCGAATCTGTTGGTGCATCTCCGCCTCCGCATCCTCTACTACCTCTGCTAGAACCTGATCCCAAGAGTGTATTGTTAAGTTCTTATCCTTGTACGAAAACATGAGGTTCCTCTTCATTCTCAACACCTTCTGCCAGCACTTCAAGAGTGGTGAGGATTACTTCTTCAACATACGAGACTACCACTCATGTGGGTATTGTCTTTAGCTTCCTCTATGTCGAGGGAAGATTGTGTACTCCTAGGATCAGTCCAAAAGCTTTGGAAAATTGACGGGTGATGGGATGGCCAGAGTGAATGGGGTGATATTAAATTTGTTGTTTAGGTTTGGTAGCTGAGGAGTAACTAACTTTAGAGTTGCATGTGGTAGAGAGGGAGTTCATGTTACTGCCTCAACCAGATGATGGATACATGGGCTTGAGAGGACATTCAACCACAAAATACTAGTGGCCCTCCTTCTAGCTCTATAAATTTCGACAATGATGAACCCACCAACATTCAGGGGATCTCCCTAGTCTAAATTCCCAACTAGACCTTACACCATTTGGTGTAGGAGTCCCATCCAATACAATTGATCGATTGCCATTATCTTAGAGATTTTCCTTAGCTCTTGTTGTTCATCACCTAAGAGTGTTATGCTTATAACTTCAAGAAAGCAAGGTTAGTGTGTCCGGTGAGTGCTTAATGTAACTCTATGTCTGGGTCCTCTTATTGTCAAAATGAGGAAGTAACCTTAGCCTCACTATGAGAGGGAATAGTTCCAACCCAGGAAGAAACACACACGAACAACAACAAGGGTTTGACCAGCATCCAGTGGAACAATCCAGAATGGATGTGAGAGTTGTGAAAACCAAAGATCAAGGGGAAAAATGCACACCATCGAGAGGAGTAGTCCACATGGGGGTAATGGTCATTAAAATCAAGACAACATAAAGATGGTATGTGTAATGTCTGACAGAGTAGTCCAGATGGAAAGGACAACAATGATAAAAAATATGACACATCTTCAACAATACGAGTACTAAAATAACTGAAGTAGCTCAACTATCTTAGTACAGGTTAATCAAACATGCATTACAAAAATTTAAAGAGTAGTCTTACAAATGGATATGAAACATGTGTGAAAATGTGCTTGCCTGAGACAAACTTCTAAATTAAGCAAAATATCCAAGACACATCTATACACCATATAACACTAGTCCCAGAAGTGTGATGTTGGATCCACTGCTTGCTCCTTAAAGAACATAATACAAACTCTCAAGGCTATGCGGGAGGAGCCAAGGTGGAGATTATTTTTCTCATACAATGAGGGGGTATATATAGCCAAGCAGGAATAACTGACCCTTGTGACTCTTCGACTTCCCTCATGATTGTTCGACTTCCCATGAATTTTTTATTTTACATGACTCTTCATCTTCATATGTGGCTCTCTTGGACTTCCACTTTACATTACGTTGATTACAACAAGTATGGCCCATAGTAGTGATGTGGCCAAGATAACTCATGACACAAGTCAACATGGCACTGCTGACTTGTACTAGCTGACAGTGGTGTTCGTATTGAGCTATTGTGCTACTAAGTAATGATATTCTCTTGTTGTAATATGTCTTCACTTCTGCATGGAAAAGTGCATGGGTTCTCTGATGGTCTTTGTCTTTTCTTGGTGGTGCATGTATATGTGTCCCTTTTGCTCGTTCCTTGATGTGCTCTGTGCATTCGTTCAACTAAGGGAATGTCTTCTAGAATGCACTCCTTTTCCATCCCGTTCGTCATTGCGCCATGTTTCATCAATGTATTTTTTCTTGCAATGACTCATGATGAGATGACATCAACTCCAAAAACCTACTAGTCTAACATGATGCATTATTTTTCGTTTCAGTGCAGGTGACCAAGAGAGGGACAAGGCACTGAAACTGTGTAGAGCATAACACAAGTCAAGGTGCGAGGCTCCAGAGCACTATTGGGAAAATTTGTGTAGTTTAAACTAATTTTATTTTCAATTTAGGCCAAATTAATTTAAGTGAATTATTAAAAAAAAAAAACAATAGTTTTAAATTTATTAATTAAACTAATTTAAATGTAATTTATTTAATTGATATAGTTTTATTTTTAATTAAAAGTAAATTTAATATTAATTTTAACTAATATTAATTTAATTAATTAAATTGATTTTATTTTATTTATTTATATATTTTATTTTTAATTTAGGTCAAATTAATCTAGTTAAAATTATGTTGTTTTTTAATATAGTTTTAAATTTATTAATTAAACTATAATTTAAAACAAAATTAAAATTTATTTAATCCATGCATTAATAAATTGATGAAAATCAAGCCGACCTCTCCAAACCAAGGTTATCTATCCATCCTTCTATTAATAGGTTCTCATTTTCTTGACTCTCTCTTCTCAAAATGCAGATCTCATTACCCTGATGATGGACTCACCTAGCTAGTCTGAAACGTCGGTTTCAAAATTGCTCATAGGTCTTTCCATTAATTAAATACTCTACCAGCCTATATGGAATCTCTCTTCAACACTAAAGGGTATGATTCATGAAGCCAACATAACCTTGACAGATGGGCAACACTGTGTGTGGTTTAAAGCTTTGCTAACACTGCATCTAAAGACCATGTTGTCATAGCATAAGTTATCCACTTAGGTCGAAGCTTTGGAGATCGAAATGATATTACACGAGACCCCAATATAAGATCCTAACCTGGGAGTCCAACAAATCCACATGTAGTTGAAAAACTTGTGCCTTGAGATGCAAAGTTTGAAACAAGAGAGAACAACTTGCCTAGAGGCACGTGAGGAGATATGGTGCATAACGTGCAAAGGCTAGGGACATGACAAGGACCATTGTCCAATCTTCGCGAACTACTGGCGAGAGGAGGGTCAATGCCATTGAGACTAGAGGCACAAGCACGATCGAGCGTGATGCCTGCATTATGGTGCGCAATTTGTCAAATAAGAGGGAAGCATGCTACAAATAACCAACATCTATTACAGAAGTATACGCAGACGTCCCAGCAGTTGTTCTGTAATTTTTGTAGGTCAGTAGGCAACGATGAGTGTAATTGTAGAAGTTATTAATTGATGATGGATCAGACTCCTACCTACATAGTTTAGACTAAAACGTGAGCCCTTGATCAAAATGTAGGGATGGCGCAGACTGGATTTCAAGGGCACAGACCTGTTTGAGGTGGAATGGGACCAAGAAGGGGACGTGGATAGCTAATTTGTTATAATTGTAGAGGGTGAGGGCATTATGCCCATGATTTTACAAATCTGATGAGAGCATCATGTTTATATTGTACCTAGTTTGATCATGAGACTGAGGACTGCCTCACACTGATAGCAAAGTTGCGCAAGAAAGAAACGCTCTAGCCTCCCCCGACTCAGAACTTGCAAATGATGAGGTCTGAGCCACATGAGGAGTACCCAAATGTAAAAATCATGCTACAAAGCAGTATCACAATAGGAGATGACAAGGGAAAGTAGCTTGAAGAGAGGGCCTAGGTTTGCGAGGCTCCAACCAAGGAACTAGAATTTGATTTGGAGCCTGTGAAGGAGACATTCATGGAAGCTAGGAAGAGCTTCACGGAGGCCTCCACTTCAGGTAGTAAAGACAAGCTAGAGTTGGAGATGGACCCATCAATGCTCACTACGTTTTTGGATACATGCATGAAGTTGTTGCACGACAACAAAGCGGTGAAGGGGATGCATGAACTCATCACTAGATGTGTTGGACTAGGAGAACCGCGCGTAGTATGGAAGCTCAGGAAGCATACAACACGAATAGGAAGGGAGATGAGATTGACCACGTAGATCGAGGAATATGAAATGGATCAAGTGATTCTAGACCTAGGATCAGACGCAAATGTCCTGCCAAAGCAGACATGGGAGTGCATGGGCAGGCCCACATTGCAATGGTCTCCTATTCAACTGCGAATGGAGAACTAGAAAAATATCCTACCGATGGGAAGATTGCAGTGAATGATGGTAGACATCAAAGATGCAAGCATGCTTGCAGACTTCGAAGTGATAGAGCTTGTTGATGAAATAAATCCCTATCTCGTGCTATTATGAATAGATTGGGCCACTGAAATGAATGGAGTGATAAATATAAAGAAGCGTAACATGATTTTTGACAAAATGTCACTGCGTGTAGTGGTACCTTTAGATGTTGCGGAAGGATGATGCTACACAAAGCCAGTGTGCGACGACAAGAGAGATGGCAATCTAGATTGTATCTACAAGATAGCTGCATGAGAGCGGGACTAGGTGAATCCAACAGTGGATTACAAGATTTCGTGGGAGCGCGAAAGCTCCTGCACCTTAGATTCAAATGAGGAAATAAAACAATGGTAGAACTAGTTACACGAGGTAACGACACTGAACTGCAACATGATGCTCAGGTCATTGCGTTGCGTGACAAAAAAGGTAAGAGATCTGCCTATGTATGACGGGTTGATCAAAGTGGATGATTTCCTGAACAAATTTGAAAGAGAGGTGTTGGAACAATAATGGTTTGATGCTCTAAAATGGGTATTGCATTCTACGCCTGCAAGGTGGTGGGGTACGCACCAACGAAATTTCGAGGACTGGTGCAAATGCAGAACGATGATGCTCATGCAATTTGGGAAATCTCAGATGTGGATAACATACAAGTATGACGGACGAGATGATCGACGTGCACACCTCGTAAAATGGACCAAGGTCTATGGGGAAGAGCCACAACCTGAGTGGGTGCATCTATTCTGTCATACCCTAGATATCATACCCATGAATTGTTATACTAAGACAGAGCTCTACCATGGCAGGAGTGAATGGGATATCTTGTGTGAAGGATTCCTATTAACATTCATGTTTGAAGATCATTGTTTGGATACTATTGATGATGTGCTACAAGCCATAAAAACAACTATCTTCAAAATACCACAGAAGCCAATGGAAGTGCTTCAGCCAGAATGGGTGACCTAGTTGAGCTGCGCGTTGGAGTGTTACAATGTGAATATTGAGGAGGATGATGAGGATCCACGAAAATTAACATTCCAGAAATTAAAGGCTGTCATGAGGTTCGAGAACTATTGATTGAAGTTCCTAACATCACTGCACCGCTAAAAATGAAGCAGGTAAACACTAGGACGGAGGCTAAACCAAAGTATGCAATGCTCGGTGATTATTGTGATGATGCCACGGTAGATAAGGTTACTGAGTTACTCCACGAGTACCAAGGCTTATTCGCAACCAAGATTATAGACTTAAAGGGATTGATGGTGACTTAGGGATGATGAAGATCACCCTAAAACCTGACACAAAGCGGGTTAAGCAAAGGCGTTACCACTTGAATTCGAAGTATAAGGAAAAGGTCCATGTAGAACTCAACAAAATGCTCACAATCAGAATTATTAAGCGAGTGGAAGAATCTAACTGGGTGAGCCCTATGGTAGTGCAAGAGAAAAAGCATAAGGGTGAGATAAGTATATGCGTGGACCTCAGGAAGTTGAATGATGCCTATGTACGTGACCCATTCCTGACACTCTTCACAGATGAGGTATTAGAAAATGTTGGTGGACAAGAAGCATACTCTTTGATAGGAAGGTTCTTAGGGTACCACCAGATATCGCACCGGAAGACAGGAGCAGGATGACCTTCACAGTGGAGTGGGGCTGCTTTCAATACATTGTTATGCCATTTGGATTGAAGAACACGCCAACCATCTTTTCGTGCATCGTTCTTGACACATTCAAAGAATACATACAAAAGTTCATAGAGGTCTATCTGGATGATTGGACTGTCTTTGGATTTGTTAAGCACCATGTAGCAAGCTTACGCTTGATGCTGGATACTTGCTGACAACACCAGATTGTGCTAAATCATAATAAGTTCACATTCCTCTTTCCCTTTGGGAACCTGTTGGGACATGCACACTACCTTGGGACATGCAGGGTACTACAAGAAGTTAATAAAAAGCTATGCCAAAATCACTGCACCGATGGAGAAACTATTGAAAAAGGATGCCACATTTTGCTAGAATTATGATTGCATGAAGAGCGTAGATGTCCTAAAGGGGAAATTGGCCTCCGCTCCAATCCTGGTCTTCTGAAAATGGGATGTGGGGTTTCATGTCCATGTTGATGCATCGTGTATCACGGTGGGAGTGATGCTCACACAAGAGGGTGGAGAGGGCTTGGATCACCCTATTGTGTTTGCAAGTCATAGATTTTCCAAAACTGAGAAGAACTATTCCACAACCGAGTGTGAGGGGTTGGCACTATTTGCTAGGTGGACATTTCAAGATGTATACAGACCATTCCGCACTAAAGTACTTGGTCAATAAGCCTGTGTTGGGGGGGGCCATATGTAGGTTGCTCTTATTGTTCCAATAATATGACTTTGAGTTCATGGTAAAACCTGGATGCCTGAATGTAGGACTTAACCACTTGTCACGTATTGAGACAGGTGAGGAACCTACTAGTTTGAAGGAAGGATTACTTGATGCCAACTCTTTGCTGTGCACATCCCAAATGGATAGTTCAAAGATATAATCCATTTTTTTACAACAGGAACCGCGCGAAAGGAATACTCCGTCCAACAGAAGAAGTTGGTGGTGCGTGTTGTAGATTTTTTTGTCATCGCGGGGCACCTATATAAAATGGGCAATGATGAGATATTGCGAAGGTATGTACCTGGATTTGAAAAAAGTCAATCCTTGCAGAAGCACATTGGGGTGCTACAGGAGGACACCATGCAGGACGAGCGATCCAACAAAAGATTCTTCACGTAGGGTTGTGGTGGCCAACCCTTCACCGAGATTCAAAAGCACACTATAAGGCCTGTGATATATGTCAAAGAAAAAGAAAGCCATCGCAGATGGATGAGATGCCATTGAATCCACAAATTATGCTGTAGCCATTTGAAAAATGGGCAATCGACTTTGTGGGACCTATCAAACCTTAGGGAAAATCAGTCACGCACTACATCATCATCGCGATGGAGTACTTGACATGATGGGCAGAAGTGCAACTAGTCAAAGGCTGCACGGTCGCTACAACTGTGAAGTTTTTGTTTGAACACATGTTGACTCAATTTGGCTAACTAAAAATCTTAATGAGCGATCATGGTACACATTTCCTGAACGAAACCATCAACGCACTCACATAAGCGTTCTAGATGTATCATCAAAAAAGCACACTGTATCACCCACAAGCTAATGTGACAGTAGAAGCATTCAACAAAATACCAGAGACTGCGCTAACCAAAGTATGCAACATGCAGCAAAACGATTGGGACCTGCACTTAGCTGTAGTACTATGGGCTTACAAGACAGCATGCAAGAAACTGAAGGGACAAACACCTTTTCGGTTAGTTTATGGTGTGGAAGCTTTCATGCCAATGGAATATATTGTACCTAGTCTGCGCATCGCAGTGCTCACAGGGATGATGGATTGTGAAGCTCTAGAGGAAAGGCTTGTGTAATTGGAAGAACTTGAGGAGGAATGATTCTTGGTTGGTTTTCATTAGCAGGTACAAAAGTAGTGTGAAAAGGCCTGACACAATCACCATATTAAGTTGCACACCTTCAAGGTAAATGATTTAGTGCTGCTATATGACTGTAAGTTTGAAAAATTCTCGGGAAAGTTCAGAATGCATTGGCTACGACAATACATGGTTAAGGAGATCACAGACGAAGGCACAGTATAGCTAGTCAAACTAATGGAGAACCTTTCCCAGGCGAGGTGAATGGTAGCCACTTGAAGCCCTACATGGGTGGGCTAGCTATTTGACTGGTCGGCAGAAGCACAATCTTCATGCCCAAAGGAACCAGACAAAGGCACAAGACTATAAACATATTCAGTAGATACCGGTACAGATGTATGGAAACAGTTCAAAAACAAAGGTCTTGGAATAGCAAATGTAGTAGATCCAGTAAGCAGTAGCTCAGTGCCCTGTGGACCTCAACAAAGTTCAAGAATAGTTGGAGGGACTCCATGCCAAGATCACCGCGCCGACCGAGTGACTCAAGGGTAAGTCATGTTGTTTGTGTTGGGGTCCTGTTGGGCTTGAAATCCCCCCAAGGCATGTTTTAGGCCTCAAAGCCCAAGTATTGACCTAATTTTTTTGTAAAGACTCAATGAATTGGGGGCATGGAGCGTGAAATGTATGATAGAGTCACAGGGTTGTACGCCCTAGTCTTGTAATGTAATGTCAGCCTACCCATGGTCTGTAGACGATGGGATTGTATATATAGAGTGAGGTTCTAAATGTAAAAGATAGCAGCGAAGCAGAGAGAAGAAAGAGTCTAAGTGACTAAGTGTGTCTTGGGTCGTAGAGTGGGAAAAGGCTCTGCAGTTGAGTACACAGAGACCTAGTAGTCCATAGCTGAGTGCGGGGACCCCTAGAACTAAGTGCACAGGGTGGAGTTGAGTCTATAACCAAGGAAGAAATTAATAAAGAAATGTTTTACCATAATTATGTGTATCTGTTCTTGGGTTATTGCATGTTTGATATGATTTGTGAATATACTATTTACTTATTGCGCGCACCTGTATGAATGATTTATATTGCTAAGTATAACTTAAAGCATGCAAGTAGGCTAAGTTAATCAACTAACAGTGGAATAGTAGTAATGACATGGGTAATAACAACGGTCGGCCCCCAAGTAGGGCTACACGAAGGCAACATCTTATGCTGCGAGGTACAGGAAATTGCACATAGTGATGTGCACGCATGGTCGAACCACAGACCACTTGAACTCATCAGACATCTCGAGGGTGTGGAAGCCTGGTTCTAGCACCCTGCCATACTACTTCAGGTGAGATCTAAGTTTGCACTCAGTAGAATATTGCCGAAAGGGTCAGTAGTACTGAGATTTTTTTGGCTAAATCAAGTTTGAACCTGGGTCAGGCCCCAACAAGCCAACACCAGGAGAGGGACAAGGCATTGAAACTGCATAGAGCATAACACAAGCCACTATGTGAGCATCTAGAGCACTATTGAGAAAAGTTGCGCAAATGTGGTTGGTAGGAAGAATTTCGCATTTTTCAGGAGGAATGCGAGACAGGGTGTTATGAAACTACTAGGCCAATCTGGGCAATTTTCAATGGGAAATTTTCAAGGGGAGCACTAGGAAGGTCATCTAGCTGGGATCTACACAATTTCTTCAGAGAAGACTGTGTGGCAGCAAGAAGCACTGGCAGACAAATCTACGCAGTTTTTCAGAGAAGGACAAGATCAAGCTGAAGGAGCTATGGGTCAAAATTATGCAATCCTGGGAGACAGTATGTTGCAGGACATAACTAGACAATTTCTAGCTTGATTGTAGAGCGGGACAGAAGGGCAGGTGATAACCGTATCTACAAAATTTTCTAAGTGAGAGAAAAGTAGGCCAGCAGGGAAGAATGCCTGACAGATCTACACAATTTCTAGGCTGATTGCAGTGCAGTGCAGAAGGGCATGTGAAAGACAACTCTACATAATTTCTAGGTTGATTAGAGAGCATAGCAATAGGAAAGCTTGCCTGGCATATATGTGCAATTTCCCAAGACAATGCAGTGATAGGCAGCATATGTCTGCCCCATATGTTTGTTCAGTTTCTGGAAGTAGTGTAAGGTAGTCAGGCTAGAAAAGTTTTGCATAGTTTTGGAGATCATTAGAGCCTTGGGTCACAACCTAAGTGATTTTTCTCCTTAACCAATGGAAGGCTTGATGGGAGATCTTGCAGGAAGCACAAACTGGATTGGTTTCTGGGACAACTTCTGCGCAGTTTTAGGACATAATAAGCTAGCTCATTTAAAAAATTGCACAGTACAAGCTACCCGGAGGATGGCCTCAAGCTCCCCACAGTTCTAGTCAATAGTTCAAGGTCAGTGAAATTGGTGTCCGGTTGAAGGAGGATTTTTCAGTCAACACATTTTCAAGAAATTGATTGTGTGAAAGCAAGTGCACTTGTGCATACATGGCAATGTGATCACACACTTATCACTCAACAACAAGACACCTATAGCCAAGAAGATAAAAATATGCTCACTAAGACTTACTTAAGGTTAAGAGTGAGAAGTGCGACAATTGAGATATGTCTTCGAATGACAGTGAAGACACTTGCACAACAATTCTTACAACTTTGTGTGTGAGTGTGACCGATGTCGACAAAGAAAAATAACTCATGTGCATAAAGACAAACCTTCAAAAATGCCTAAAAAAGCTCGCAAGCATGAGATAGTGATCAACAAGCCAAAATATGACCAGAGGTTGATCGAGCAAAAAGGTGTGAAGACTCCACAAGAGATCATGGGATGAGCCCTAGTATTTTTGACCATCAAGGGGAGAAAAAAAGGAGGGCTCTGAAATTTTGATGTAGGCCAAAATTTTGGATGGTGTTGCAGCTGCTACAACACACTATTAGCATCATCAGACACTCTTCCATACATCATTATGGGTACATATGACCATTTTACGCTTACAATTAGACATTCACTATCATTTGTCATAAATTTTTTATTTTTTCGGTTTTATATTTTTACTAGGGTTTCATATTTCCATCCTATTATGTTTTATTTTATCTTCTTTCTTGTTTTACAAGTAGCTAGTCTAGTATTTTTCACACAGATCACAAAATTCAATGAGATATTGAATAAATAATGTATCTATATATATATATATATATATATATATATATAATATAATATATAATATAAAGAGAAGGGTGGGGGTTGGCCTGACATAATTCTGACTGCTAACACTATAACCACTAAGTTTAACTACATGGGCTTCTTCGCTGGTAAAATCAAAATTTTCATCACACAGAAAGTAAGGTTAGATATCAGTTGGGATTTCTTAGGTATATAGACATCCTTGGAAATTCAATGGGCATTTAAATCTATTACCAATTATAACAATGTTAAATGTATATACTAACATGCATTGCTTATATATATATATTATATATAATATATATATATATATATATATATATATATATATATATAATATCTAATATATATATATGTGTAGTGGTGTTTTACACCACGTTAGATCCGCCGAAGAAAAATATATAATTGTAGGTCGTTTTCATCTTAAATCTTAAAAATATTGGAATCGCTTTTAAAATAATAATTCTGCAGTGTTTCACGTCATGTTAGATCTTCCAAAAATTATAAGCATGGACATATACAAAAATTAACATTATAAGACATAGCAAAGTGTCGCGACTTGCGTCAGAATTTCGTGTTTATGGTAGGAGTTCAAACCTTCAATCTCACGATGCTTGAATTTCGCGATAACCATGACTTTAAGGGGTTTTATGATTTGAGTTTTTTGTACCATCATACTGGTATAACTTTCATTATGAAAAATTAGCTTCAACATTCTTCTCTTGAATTCATTTCAGCACACCTTTTTAATATCCAAATATTTTCTTATTTTGCAATGTCTTTCAATGTCATCTTTAAAGTATCTTGACGTAGCTCTTGAGAGTAATTTGCATCTTATTTCATTTCTTAATATGAACTTCAACTAGTTTAGGGAGTGTTGCCCTCTAAAAAAAATGGAGTAGAGATTCATACAAACTTTCGAGATGTTGAGATTTTTGTTTGTTGCTCAAACATTTTCACTCGCATAGCCAAAATTCTACTAACATCCACAAATACTTTCATATCCATCATTTAGAGGTAAGAATCAATCTTGTTTCAGGCAAAGGGTTGTCTTTGTGATTTAGGGCACCCAAATTGCATACTTGGCTTAGTATCATTGATGATTCGCTCTCACCCATTGTTGCCTGCTTGAACATTGTTCAGGTTCACCAGGGTTCTCAGTGTCAAATTGCTCTTAACCATGTGCAGGTATTGTAAAGTAAACACTTGTATGACATGAGGACTCATATTCTAGGTAGGACAACAACAAAACATGCCTTTGTATGTTTAAAATTGTAATGAAGGTGAAGAATTATTTTCTTTGTGAAAAGTTGTATATATATTATATATATATTATATATATATATTTCCATTATTGATTGCATAGATACAACTTAAGGAGTGGTTCGATTGTTGCAGTGGAGATACTAGTGCGAGGAGAAGAGAGTAATTTCATGGTAACCATTACTACTACCCATCTTCGACTGCTTCTTTGCATATGCATGCTTATGTCTCTTGTGATGGAGATGTGGCCGCTGGCGGGCACAAGTTGTGGAGTGCTCATACCTCTTGTTTATATGGTTTGTGACTAGCACAACTATATTTATCAATATGGTTGATATATGTTCATAGGCATATATCAACCTTATATTCAACCACATTTTCCAATGTGGTTGATATACGCCGATAGGCTTATATCAACCACATTAACAATTATTATAGGTATTTAAGATTATAAATAACTATATAGGACTATTAATAACTATATAAATAGTATATTAATATTATAATAATTATATATAACTTCCTAATATATATTAACTAATAATAAGAATATTAATTAATAATAAGAATAGCTCATAATAATATTAGATACCATTATATTTATTTAAATAATCTAATAATATAAAAACTAAAAAAATAACAATTGTATCATATTATTATTATAATAATATAAAATAATAATTGATTATAATATTATAGTAATATTATATTATTAAATAATAATAAATAAATATAATGACCATATATCATAATAATATATCAATATTATTATAATATTAATAGGAGTTTATATTATTATTATTATAATATTAATATAATATAATATAATAATATATAGAAATAATCTCGTTGTTAATATTTATATAGTTATTAACAATATTCAATTATAATATTATAATAATATTATTATATTATATTCCCCTGATCGGGGTGGAAGAGGCGGCAACGTGTGGGAACATAATGAAGGTAGAAAGGTGGCAATGCAGGTCACCACGCAACAGTATAATGATACAGGACATCGGGACAGCCTGCAGGCTAGGCAGAATCCCGAGGAGTAGAGGCGACAGAGCAATGAAGGAGGAAGGTGGTAAGAACGCCAGCGATCAAACGATGGGACGTCGAGTAGCTGGCATAGGTTTAATAAGGGCAGGAGAAGGCATACAAGACTGCATGTGGCTATGAAAGGAGACGAAGGGAGGTAGAGGCTGGGTGGCACGCTCTGCAACTTGTCATGGAAGGAGGTATGAATTCGTGAAATTTTCCACTGCTTTCTCTAATATCATTGACAAGATTAAGGAAATGAGAAGAGGTTTAACAGTTGCAAAAGGTCGTCAGAAGGATAGGGACCAAAAACTCATCTATTTTAATATCAGTCAGAAGACAGAGTGTGGGAGAATGAGAATCGCCTGGTTCAAATTGAGCAAGGGAGGGAGCCAGACAGATCAGGATAATAACATGCAAGGTTCACGGTTGGATACCGAGTAGAGGTAGTTGGAGACGAAAAAGCAGATCTTTTGGGAGGAAAAGAAGACCCCCGAGTAGATTTACCAAGTCCATTTGAGGAAAGGAGGAGTGGGGAAGCTCACAAATCCTGAAAGAGAGCAGCAAGGGGAGGGAATGAACCTGGAAAAGAAAACTAAGGGGTCTAGAGGTGAGGAATTTAATGGAAACGTATCCTTCGACATTGGGCAGGGTAGCAAGGCAAATGGTAGGAACAAATTAGCCTGCCCAGGTCGTGGAAGAGGGCATAGGGGCAGAGGAAGAAGTTGTCAAACCAGCAGGTAGGAACAGAGACCCCCATCTCTAGTTTACCAAAGAAGAGACCAGAAAACCATGAGGCATATGGTGCAGGAGGCAGAAAAAGTTTATATTGAAGGAACCGATGACGATATCCGCAGTATAATCTAAGAACTAGAAGCAAATGAAATGCAGGAAGATTTGGAACTAGAAATGGAATACTAGGGTAACCTGATCCCCGACTTGGGTAATACCACGGGACGCCTATGTTTGTACAAGCAAGCCTTACATGTATACTGGGTGTTGAAGAGATTACTGGCAAAGGCAATGGAATAGGTGGCAGTGGAAATGTCAGAGATGGCTCAGGGAATTCCTAATTTGAGGAGAGAAATGAAGAATCTTCAAATCACTCTACTCATGCAGGACAACAAGCTATAGGAGATCCAACAACAACTGAAGAAGATAGTTCCAGTGACAAAGGATGAAGACACTCCACCTGAAAACATGGTAGATTAACCCTTCTAGCTATGCTCATGGGTTTCCTTGTTGGTTCACCGAGAACAAGCTCTCTTTTTTCTATCTATAGTCTTTAATGTCGATAGAAAATTAGATTAGTAATTTTGGTATTATCGTTTATTTGACATGGATGGGCAGACTTATTCTTTTTTGCTACTCATTGGCTTATAAAGCCTTAAGGTGGTCAAGAGACTTGGTTTTGCTTCGGGGCGAGTTAAGGCCACCAAATGTTTGTACTTGTTTCAACCCGGTTAAATAGAAAATCAAACGTCCTACTCTAGCTTACAAAAAAATATATTATTTATATTTTTTAATAATATCAAATATAATTATTATATTAATATAACAAATAAACTATTATTATAATAATGATATAATCCATATTTATATATATATTATTAATAATAACATAAAGACAATTATTTATTCTAATGACAATTAATACTATACAAACAATTTAACTATATTCTTATATAATATATATTTATGATTATTTAATTATATAACTACTATTATTTATTATTCTTTTTAGGCTTAGTATTTTCATATTATCTTAGGATTTGAATACATAGGCTTAATTATTATCAATATTTAGGATTATTAATAATTATATAAATATTATCAAACAGATTTAGGATTATAAATAACTATATAGGATTATTAATAAGTATATAAATACTAACAACCAAATTATTTATATATACTACTGTATAAATATTATATTAATATTATAATAATTATATAAACTCCTATTATATATTAATTAATAATAAGAATAGCTTCAAAATAATATAGGTTATCCTTATATTATTTAAAAAATCTAATAATAAAATTAAAATGAAGATAATAATAAATTATACTGTATTATTATTATAAATATAGATATAATAATTTATTTTAATGTTAATTTTTATATTTGATTATAAGATTATAATATTATTATATTTTTATAATATATACAATAATTTTATTTTAATAAATATATCATATACTATTTATGAAATTATAACTATACCAAATAATAGCAAACTATTATATATTTTTTTATGATAATTATTGAATTTCTTATAATATAAACTCTAATAATATTATTTTATTATTATTATTATTATTATTAGCTTAGGTTTAGTATTTTTAATATTTATCTTAAGGTTTGTATATATTGGGTTTATAATATTAGTCTCTTTTGTTTACTATTACCTAAAGGTTTAATATTAAAATCCCAAGGGATTATGAACCAATGGGAATAATATTAAACAAAAAGGACTAATATTATAAACCCAAGGAACTAATAAACTCAACTCTTTAATATTACAAACCTAAGGAATTAGTGAACCCAATGGATAAATATTAAAAATTGATATTACAAACACAAGAAAAACATAAAGATGATGATGATTGATATTATAAACCCAAGTTAATAATAAACCCAAAGGATTAATACTAAAACCCGAGGGGATTATGAACTGAAGGAAATAATGTTAAACCCAAGGGATTAATATTATAAACCCAACATTGGTAAACCCTAATATAAATATTAGAAAGAATAAAATAAACATGGTTTATGTTCATGTTGAGAGAATCCTTGTCACAATGTGACATTCAACCATGGTTGGCCATGGTTGTCTATGATTGAAAATGGTTGACCATGATTGATATTATAAACCTAAGGGAATAATAAACCCAAAGGATTGATAATATAAATCCAAATGAACAATAAACCCAAGGGATTAATACTAAAACCCTAATGGACTAACATTATAAACACAATCATTAGTAAACCCTAATATAATTAATAGAAAGACTAAAATAAACATGGTTTATTTTCATGGTTAGAGAATCCTTGTGACAATGTGGCATTCAACCATGGTCGACCATCATTAATATTATAAACTTGAGGTAATAATAAACCCATGGGACTAATATTATAAACCCAAATGAATAATAAACTAAAGGGAGTAATACTAAAACCCCAGGCAAATACGAACCCAAGGGAACAATATTAAGCACAAGGGACTAATATTATAAACCCAATATTCGTAAACCCAAATATAAATATTACAAACGCTAAAATAAACATGTTTTATTTTCATGGTGAGACAATCTTTGTCAAAATGTGACATTCAAGCATGGGACTAATATTATAAACCCAACATTGGTAAACACAAATATAAATACTACAAACACAAAAATAAACATGGTTTATTTTGATGGTCAGATAATTCTTGTCAGAATCTGACATTCAACCATGATTGACCATGTTTGGGTATGATTGACAATGGTTTACAATGATTAATATTATAAACGAGAGGGAATAATAAAATGAATGGATTGATATTATAAACCAAAATGAACAATAAACACCCAAGAGATTAATACTAAAACCCCAATGAACAATAAACCCAAGGGATTAATACTAAAACCCCAAGGGATTATGAACCCAGCGAAATAATACTAAACCCAAGGGATTAATACTAAAACCCCAATAAACAATAAACCAAAGAGATTAATACTAAAACCCAAAGGGATTATGAACCCATGGAATAATATTAAACCCAAGGGCCTAATACTATAGACCGAACAATCGTAAACCTACATCTAAATATTACAAAGACCAAAATAAACATGATTTATTTTCATGATGAGACAATGTCTGTCAAAATGGGACATTCAACCATGAGACTAATATGGTAAACCCAAATATAAATATTACAAATGCTAAAATAAACATGGTTTATTTTCATGGTCACACAATATTTGTCAATGCGACATTCAACCATGGGACTAAAATTATAAACCCAAATTTAGTAAACCAAAATATAAATACTACAAACACTAAAATAAACATGATTTATTTTGACGGTGAGACAATCCTTGTTACAATGCAAGAATCAACCATGGTTGACCATGATTGATATTATAAACCTAAGGGAATAATAAACCCAACGGATTGATATTATAAACCCAAATGAGCAATAAAACTAAGGGAATAATACTAAAACCCCAAGGGATTATGAACTGAAGGGAATAATATTAAACCCATGGGACTAATATTATAAACCCAATAATGATAAACCCAAATATAAATACTACGAACACTAAAATAAACATGGTTTATTTTGATGGTGATACAATCCTTCTGACAATGCAACATTCAAACATGGTTGACCATGGTTGGCTATGATTGACAATGGTTGACCATGATGGATATTATAAACCTAAGGGAATAGTAAACCCAGCTTATTTATAATATAAACCCAAATGAATAATAAATCCAAAGGATGAATACTAAAACCCGAAGGGATTATGAACCCAAGGGAGTATTATTAAGCCCAAGTGATTATACTAAAACCCCAAGGGAATAATATTAAGCCCAAGGGACTAATATTATAAACCCAACATTTGTAAACCCAAATATAAATATTAGAAACACTAAAATAAGCATGATTTGTTCATGGTGAGACAATCCTTGTGACAATGTGACATTCAACCATGGTTGACCATGATTGATATTATAAACATGAGGTGATAATAAACCCAAGGGATTGATATTATAAACCAAAATGAATAATAAACCCAAGGGGTTAATAATAAAACCTAAAGGGATTATGAACCCGAAACCCAAGGGACTAATATTATAAACCCAACATTCGTAAACCCAAATATAAATATTACAAACACTAAAATAAACATCATTTATTTTCATGGTTATAAAATCCTTGTGACAATGTGACATTCAAGCATCGTTGGTCATGGCTGGCTATGATTGAAAATGGTTTACCATGATCGATATTATAAACCTAAGGGAATAATGATGTTGGGTTACCTTGCTTTAACCACAGTATGCTTGTACAACGCATAATCGCATTCATCCCAAAAATTGTTAACTCTCTGCCGAGTTAAATCGTCAATACATTATATGGTTAAGGCCCCCATTAGTTAGAACTCATATGCGAACATTCATCTATTATCACATGGTCTAACGCTTCATATTCTTTCACTATCGGGAATTAAATCAACTCTAAAGCCTTCATTAACCATTTTATTAAATCCTCCCCCTAAATCCTTCCTATCGTTACTGTCGAGACACATACACCCTTCTAAAACCTTTATAAAACCCTTTAACCACATATATAAGAAAAACCCCCTTTTAAACATTGGGTTATAACTACACTAAACCATAAAACCCTTCTATCGGTGCTTTAATCCTTTGTAAACCATTTACAAAGGAAATAACCCCAAACACACAAATACTTACCTTTTCTGCCTTTCATAAGCCTTGCACAGTTATCGATAATTACCTTTATCATAATCGACCATCGCAATTACCCACGGTCTTATCACATATATGCTCTATCACACCACCGATTTCGATATGCGACTATCAGAACAATTAAACCACCTTTTAATATGAAAATAAGGAAATGCACTAAAATTCCACTCCAAACCATATAGCGGAACTCAGAATTTATACGTCTGTACTTATATTCGGGTTTGCCCCTCCATATAAACCTTCTGTTGCACTACTCCTCCTTCGATCTTCGATCTTCAATCCGCGCGATCTCTGATCAACACTTATCACTATTGGCTATCAGCTATTGTTTGATCCCTACACTTTAAAACTTCCAATTTGACATCTGTTTATGGACTCGATGGGTTCTAAGTCACATTCGATAAGGTTTCAGGTCCAGCCATACATCACATGTCACAATCGCTTCCTCCCTTTGAAAGATTGTGATGCAATACTAAAGCCAATGTAAAGCATTGGATCTACATGAAGAGTTCAACAACAGAGGATAATGCGAAGGGTGATGAGTGGACCCAACGATATTTATAAATGCGGATGTATAAATTTTGAGATCCACTCATATGGTTCGAAGTGAAAATTTAATGTATTTCCTTTGTATTTCTCTATAGTGTTGTGCCGAGGGATTTTATGTAAAAGTGTTATTCAAATGTTCCGATAGTCACATATCAGAGTTAGAGGGGGATAAAGGTATGTATGTGCTATGACCATAGTAACTAGCAATGAGCAATTGGGATAAAGGTGATTATTGAGAGTTGTGCAAAGACCTAGGATTAGCAGAAAAAGGTATAATGTATTTGGTTTAATGTGTTATCAATTATAAAGTGTTGATAATGGATTGAAGCATGACAGAATGGTTTTAAGGTTAAGCACAATTATAACCTAAAGTTAAAAGAGGGTTTTGTATATGGTGCAGAATAAGGATTTAATAATGGCTTAGAGGGGTTGTATGAGTCCCAATATTAAAGGGAATGAAGGTTAAGGGGTGATTAAAGTCTTGATAATGAGAGTTTAGACTTTGGGTTAGTCTATTAATATGTTTCCACATGAGTAATAATGGAAAGGGCCTTAACCATTACTATTAATGAAGTTTTGACCTAGTAGGTCATATATATTCCTAGGAAAATGGTTTATGCATAGTTCTACATTCATAGTATGGGTAAAGTAGGGGTAACCCTGTGTCAGATGTTGGACCATGGTAGACCATTAATAAAACTGCATATACAACCATTGTTAAATTTGGTTTAAAATGGTTGACCATGGTTGATTTTCATATTGAGACAATATTTCTCAAATCTTGTGATGTTGGACCATGGATATGAATTACCATGGTTGATGATGGTTGAAAATTGCTTATTTTCATATTGATACAATCTTTGTCACAATGCGACATTGGACAAAGAGACCTATCTGATTAATAAACCCGAGCGATTAATATGAAAAATCCAAGGGAATAACATTAAACATTATGATTAACTTTGTTGACCATGGTTGGCTATAATTGACAATGGTTAACCATAATTGATGTTATAAACCTAAGGGAATAGTAAACCCAAGGGATTAATACTAAAAAACCAAGGAATTTTCACTCAAACCCCAAGGGATTATGGACCCAAGGGAATAATATTAAACCCAATGGACTAATATTATAAACACAATGTATATAATCCCTAAGACAAAAATTGTAAACATTGAAATAAACACGATAAACCATCATTGATGTTCATATTGAGACAATCCTTATTACAATTCCATGTTGGACCATGGTCGACATCATAATAAACCATGTTTGACTCAGGACTAATAAACCCAAGCTATTGATATTATAAACCCAAGGGATTAATACCAAAACCCTAAGGGATTATGAACCAAAGGGAATACTATTAAACAAAAGGGATTAATAATATAAACCCAAGGGAATAATAAACCCAAGTGATTGATATAATAAACCCAAAGGAATATAAATCCAAGGGATTAATACTAAAACCCCAAAGGATTATAAGCCAAAGGGAATACTATTAAACAAAATGGACTAATAATATAAACTCAAGGGAATAATAAACCCAAGGGATTGATATAATAAATGCAAAGGAACAATAAACCCAAGGGATTATTATTTATTTTCATGGTGAGACAATCCTTGTCAGAATGTGACATTCAAGCATGGTTAGCTATGATTGACAATGGTTTACCATGATCGATATTATAAACCTAAGGGAATAATAAACCCTAGGGATTAATATGAGAAACCCAAAGGAATAATAAAACGAAGGGATTAATACTAAGACCCCAAGGGATTATGAACCCAAGGGAATAATATTAAATATTAAAAAGTTGAAGAACGAAGAAAACCAATAATTTGATATTTTAAGCCATTGAGAATTAATAAACCCAAGGGAAAAATATTAGAAACCAAAGGGATCAAAAATGGCAAGGGATTAATAGGAATTAATTTTTTAAACCCTACGAATTGATCAACCCACGTGATTGTGAATACTATAAACCTAATGGATCAATAAACCCTAGGGATTGCTAATATTATGATTTTCATATTGACACAATCTTTATCAATGCGATGTTGGACCATGATTCAACATGATTGATTTTCATAAAAAGAAAATATTTGTCACAACCTAATGTTGGACCATGGATGACCATGGTTGATTTTCGTATTAGGACAATCTTTGTCCCAATGTGATGTTATACCATGTTTGACCATGGATGACCATGGTTTTCATAATGTGACATTGGACCAAGAGACCATATTCATCACAATATGACCATGATTGACCATGATTGATTTTAATTTGAGACAATATTTGTCACAATGTGGCATTTGACCATGGTAGACCATAATTGAAGATGGTTGACATGGCTGATTTTCATATTGAGACAATAATTCTTATAATGTGATGTTGGACCATGTTTGACCATGAATGGCCATGGTTGATGATGATTGACCATGGTTGATTATCATATTGAGACAATCTTTATCACAATGCAATGTTGGACAAAGAGACAATATTCGTCACAATGTGAACATGATTATTGACCATGGTTGACCATAATTGACAATGATTGACCATGGTTGAGCATAATTTTAATATTTTTAATTAAATGTTATGAATATTAATAATTAGTAATTATAAATATTAATAACTAATTTAAAATTAACATTATAAATAATTAATAAATAATTAAAAGTAATATTATGGTTGGTAATTCATATTAATCAATATTGAATATTAATATATAAGTGTGGTTGTTAAGCATCGATGGTGAATTTTGAGTGAGTAGTGTATTCTGCATATCATAGATGCAAGAAAATTGCACATTAATTAGCTGAAGGACCAGAACCTGAAGAAACCCCAAAACCACAGATACACTAAAGAAATAGCGTAAAACATAAGCAAACGGAGCAGTGGAGGAGTAAAGTATCATTGAACAACAACCTTTAGATCTCACATATCAACGATCAGAATCAAATCGCACAAAGTGGAACATTGGGATCACATCGCAATCTTTAAAAAAGGAGGAAGCGATTGCAACATGCGATATGTAGCGGAACCGAAAACTTATCAAATGAACCCTAGAACCCCATCGGCTCCGTAATACATGTGAGAATTCTTTTTAAAAAGTGTAAGCAGATTATCGGGTGGAGGAAGAATGGTAAATGGCATCAAAGGGCAAGCATCTAATGCCACTTACTGTTTGACACATAGCAGCATCAGGGTGGGGAAACCGCTTTATCAAGTAGTTAAACCCAATGTGTGTTGGCAACCCGAAACCAATGTAAAGCATTGGATCTGTGGGAGGAGATCAACAGCGGAGGATAATGTGAAGGCCGGTGAGTGGACATGATGATATTTATAAATGTGGATGTATAAATTTTGAGATCCGCTTATATGGTTCAGAGTGGAAATTTAATGTATTTCTTCTGTATTTCTATAAAGTGTTGTGTCGAGGACTTTTATGCAAAAGTGTTATTCAAACGTTCTGATAGTCGCATATCGGAGTCAGAGGGGGGTAAAGGTATGTATGTGGTATGGCCATGGTAACTGGCAATGAGCGACTGCGATAAAGGTGATTCTCGGGAATTGTGCAAAGACCGAGGATTGGCAAAAAAAGGTATGATGTATGTGGTTTTATGTGTTATCAATTACAAAGGGTTTATAATGGATTGAAGTGTGATAGAAGGGTTTTAAGGTTAAGCACAATTATAGCGCAAAGTTAAAAGAGGGTTTTGTATATGGTACGGAATAAGGATTTAATAATGGCTTAGAGGGGTTGTATGAGTCCCAAAATTAAAGGGAATGAAGGTTAAGTGGTGATTAAAGTGATGATAATGAGGGTTTAGACTTTGGGTCAGTCTATTAATATGTTTCCACATGAGAGATAATGGAAAGGGCCTTAACCATTACTATTAATGAAGTTTTGACCTGGTAGGTCATAACTATTCCTGGGAAAATAGTTTATGCATAGGTCTACAAGCATACTATGGGTAAAGTAGGGGTAACCCTACATCAAATGTTGGACCATGGTAGACCATTAATAAACCCACATATACAACCATTGTTAAATGTGGTCTAAAATGTTTGACCATGGTTGATTTTCATATTGAGACAATATTTCTCAAATCTTTTGATGTTGGAAAACGGATATGAATTGCCATGGTTGATGATGGTTGAAAATTGTTTATTTTCATAATGATACAATCTTTGTCACAATGCGACATTGGGCAAAGAGACCCATCTGATTAATAAACCTGAGTGATTAATATGAAAACTCTAAGGAATTAACATTAAACCTTATGATTAATATTAAATCCTAGGAACAAAAACCCTAATATTAATAAACCTAAGGGATTAATATTATAAATGAAGGGGATTATAAACTAAAGAGATTAATATTAAACCATAATATTAATGTTATAAACCATAGGTTCAATATTAGACCCTATGAACACAAACCCTATGATTAATATCAAAACCCTAGGATCAATATTATAAACCAAAGCAATTACTAAAAGCATTGAAACAATATTAAAAACCTGAGGGATTATGTACTGAAGGGAATAACATTAGACCCAATGATTAATATTAAACCCTAGGAATATAAACCCTAATATTAATATTATAAACATAAGGAACTAATAAATACAATGGAGTAATACTAAAAAGCCAAGGGATTATAACCCAAGGGAATATTATTAAACCCAAGGGTTTAATATTATAAATCCAAGGCATATAAACCCTAAGATAAATATTAAAAACCCTAAAATAAACATGGTCGACTATATGGTTTATTTTCATATTGACACAATCTTTGTCAATGTGATGTTGGACCATGATTGAACATGATTGATTTTCATATTGAGAAAATATTTGTCGCAATGTGATGTTGGACCATGGATGACCATGGCTGGTTTTCATATTGAGACAATCTTTGTCCCAATGTGACGTTGTACCATGTTTGACCATGGATGACCATGGTTTTCATTATGGGACATTAGACCAAGAGACCATCTTTGTCACAACGTGACCATGATTAACAATGCTTGATTTTCACATTGAGACATCTTTGTGACAATGGGGCATTGGACAATGGTTGATTTTCATATTGACCATGGTTGACCACGATTGACCATGATTGATTTTCATTTGAGACAATATTTGTCACAATGCAACATTTGACCATGGTAGACCATGATTGGAGATGGTTGACATGGCTGATTTTCATATTGAGACAATTCTTTCACAATGTGATGATGGACCATGTTTGACCATGAATGGCCATGGTTGATGATGATTGACCATTATTGATTATCATATTGAGATAATCTTTCTCACAATGTGACATTGGACAAAGAGACAATCTTCGTCACAATGTGAACATGATTAATGACCATGGTTGACCATAGTTGACAATGATTGACCATGGTTTATTTCAACATTGAGACAATCTTTATCAAAATGCGACATTGAAACATGGTTGACCATGGTCGACAATGGTCGACCATGGTTGATTTTCATGTTGAGACAGTTCTTTCACAATGTGATGTTGGACCATAGTCGACCATGATTGATTTTTATATGCAATCTATGTGACAATGCGACATTTGAGTAAATATTATAAACCCTAAAATAAACATGGTTGTCCATGATTGACCATAGGACTTTCATATTCCCATAATCTTTGTCACAATGCAACATTGGACCATGGTTGGCCATGGTTGATTTTCATATTGAGACAATATTTGTCACAATGCGACGTAGGACCATGGTTGATTTTCATATAGAGACAATCTTTGTCACAATGCAACATTGGACCATGGTTCACTATGAATGATATAGAATTGTATGCATTAATTATTAATGTGACAAATCCATATAAGTTTTTTGAAAATAAGTATTGATAAAATATCATTGAAATAATAAGCTTTATACCAGTTGCAACGATAGTTATATATGAAGACATTAATGCGTTAAGTAATGAAACCATATATAATTAAAATGAAAATCTTATAGAAAGAATGTAAATATTATTGTTAACTTTTGCGAAAATTAATAAGTGTGAAAATTTTAATGTCATTTTTTCATTTAAAAAATTTATTATCAACCAATATAAATTGGATCTAAATTAATTTTAAACATGGTATATATATATATATACAAATTGGACTTGGTTAAAATTAGAAACCAAAGGTCATACATAAATGGATTAATACATGTATATATTGCTTATTTAAGTTCTTCAAAATTATGGAAATGATTCTACTAATCAAACTATATTTTTTAATGTGGAGACAAATATTTTTATCACTACAAAATTATACTGTTTTCTTATCATTCATGTTTGATTAGCAACTTTTATTAATTTAGCTTCGACATAAAGTTTAGCTCTTGTTGTATAGAGTATTAGAATCAAACTATATTTTTTAATGTAGAGATGAATAATTTTATCACTACAAAATTATAGTGTTTTCTTGGCATTCATGTTTGATTAGCAACTTTTATTAATTTAGCTTATACATAAAGTTTAGGTCTTGTTGTATAGAGTATTTACAAGGCTATGAATGCATGGTAGTGAGATATGCTATACCATAGGCTTTCGATGACAAAAATCTCTAGCTTGCAAGTGATTTTACTATATTTTTTTCTTAACACATATTTGTTGGCACTTATTTCATGAATTTCATATTTATGAGATTAGATATTACTTTTTAAGGCTTTTAATTCTATTTTATGTCATGTTTATTTGAGTTGTGAGGTTTTCATATGCTTAATGAAATTCTATATAAAGATTTTATGAAAGTATGTGAGCATTTTATATTTATAAGATTATCTGTTGGCTTTTTGGGCTTTTTGTTCTACTTATGTCATAAATATATGTTGGATTTTTGGGTCTTTTATTCTATCTACATCATATGTATTTGAGTTGGGGGAATTGTATATCCTTAATGAAACTCTATTTCGGGATTTTCTTAAAGTATATGAGATTGTTGCATTGAAATAAGTTGTTAGTGAGTAACTTAATGATTCTTATGATTGTTACCATCAATTAGTTGAACACCTCCAGTGAGATTTCTAATTGAATGAATATCCTACACACATGAATATAGCAACTACAATTATATAGTTACACGTATGAGCTCAGATCGGTGAAGACATGTATGCTCTGGATTCAATAACCATGAACCATAATGCTGCCAGAATTGTTATCATGGATAACAAGGCGAAAAAACATACGTTCGCCCAATGCCACATCTTTCCTAATGAACTCAAATCCTTTCCCTTCACTTTAATATATATATATGGTTTTCCAACACAAATGTTAATGGTATCACGCT
The DNA here is from genome assembly GCA_000404065.3 of Pinus taeda. Classification (NCBI taxonomy): domain Eukaryota; kingdom Viridiplantae; phylum Streptophyta; class Pinopsida; order Pinales; family Pinaceae; genus Pinus; species Pinus taeda. The sequence continues at coordinate 103,430 of APFE031445410.1, forward strand.
CACTGTGCTAGTAATATTCATAAAATCACCCACAAATGGAAGGAGAGCACCAACAAGTGTGGTCACTGTCAGATATGTCCCTCAAGCCAGCGCCGTCACTATGTAATTGCGAACAGAATACACAGTTTTGTTGCTCCTTCCGAACTTTGTATCCAGAATCTCATACATGTGGCTTCCACATATCTATAACCATTCCATTAGGGTTTATAACCTAGAGTGGTATTTCGGGCAGCAAAGCAGTGCTAAGCGGTATCAAGAGTTTTGTCTCTCGTTCCAGAAATCGGAGGACATGTAGCAGCGGAGGAGTGTGGAGAAATCGCTTTGTCGGACGGTTAACCCCCATGTGTCTTGTCAACACGAAATATAACGTGAACCATTAGATCTTTCAGGAGAAGATCAACGATAGAGAAGTAATAAATTTTCGGAGAGCATTTAAAAAAAAGACCAAAACTTTATTTTTTCTACCCAACAATTCATTGTCGGAAAGAGCTGCATAAAAACATAGACCCAGATATTGCCAAAGTCATGTGGCTACTATTATCAACCGCTAAAACTCTTTCACAGGAGGGGCACATGGTAACGATTGCCGCAGGCCTGAGAGGTGGTGACATTTTTAAAGCTTTCATTTTTTCTAGCTCTATGCGAAGTTTTCTGTTCTCATCTGTAAGTGCCTCATTATATCTCTTTAGAAGCTTACAGTCCATTTTCATTTTCTTAATCTTCGTCCTGAAACAAATTCAAAACATTTAATTAACTTATAAGAGAAATGAGTTAATAAATCTGTCAACACAATAGGATCTCCATTGGATCAAAAGTTTTCCGTTGATTTCCAAGTCATTCTGTCTATAGAAACTTACGAGTTTGGGCACCCTATTCTTTCTTAAGCTTTCTTCCAAAACAACACATTGTTCTCCTGACAATCTAAGCTTCTTCTTGGAATAGCCCTCCTCTTCTACATTGCTGAGCACCCTCGACCAAACTTGGTCATTCTCCAACTCCTCGCCATCATCTCATCTTTGCTTGATCTCCGCATAGTCGTTCTCGAGGTTAATCGGCTTAGAATCCATGGTGCTTTTGGGAAACGACACATCGATGCCGCCTGCATCTTCCTTGGATAAACAGGACGATGCACATTTGTTGGCATCGGCTCACCATGACATAGCTACCTGATGGTGCAAGGATGAATGGGAACTTTTACTCTCACAGAGGAAGTGCATCTGCATGGAGGAGGCTAATTGAAACGGTAAGTGATGGCTATATGAAATCGAAAGTGTTAGTGATTGCCATGCTAAATCAACGTCTTACATCCCTCTTGCCACTTTTTGTATAGGAGAATTGAAACATTGAGTGATGTGTAGTCGGAAATGGAACTGTTGGAAATTCGTATGTTTCACAACCATTTTTAATCTTTCCACTTCATCTTAATCATAATAGGTAGCGATTAATAAATGGTATGGTAATTTTTTAATCATGGTATGGTAAAAAATTAATTTAAGTATACTTTAGACATGTGATTTAGATATGCAAGTATGTTAGTGGTATGAATTCTATCCATTGATATCGTGACAACTACGAGAATATACTGACATCTTTCAATTTAAACAATCCGATCAAAAAGATTAATTAAGAAAATGATTAAAGTTGGCAACTCCAATAAGAAGGACACCTATCCGCGTAAAAATGACTTGCTCTCCCATTTTATTGTAAAAAAGGCAATATTAAAAAACTTGGACCAGCGAGGACATGATGCAGTTTGGTTTTATTATCAAATTAGTCTACTGGTTGGGTTGGCTCTGTGGACTTGCTTTTGGAGATGCTGGATAAGTGAAACCTTAACCGGTTCTATTACTTTTCCTACATCAGTAATCACATGCATAGGAAATCTAGCAGTTTCCTATAGAATTATTCTAAGAGGCATGGTTGATTGGGTGATTGATATAAAAGAATCAGTGGTCCGCAAAAACGGTCTAGGCGCCAAAGAAGGTGACAAATTGAAGAATATAAATGAATCGTCGAGCTTGGAGGGACTGAAAACGTGTCCCCAAAATCTAGATGAATGTCACGTTGTAATGTTGTCAATGCAGATGCGTTCATAGAGTATATGTCCAAAGTTCATCATTCTTCAATGCTTCCCAGTACGATCTAAATCAAATATAGAGACCTGCACCGGTAAGAATCCTGATGAGCCAGAGGATGATTGCAGTTCGCATTGTGCATGCATTGTATTCAGAGCAGTGGAAGCGGTCGGAACGATGCTGAATAATCAGATCCCTGGAGTAGTGAAAAGACTGCCTGATTATCGGTACCTACTCCCATGTTGGTTCTTCCTCAGAAATGGTTGCCATTTCAGCAACCAGGCGCCGTCGCGTGAGAATGACTCTGCTGCAGTTTGTGAATTACTTTCGTTTACAATCTTTATCTTTGATGGTGCATGTTGCATATGCATTCCAGTGCGTTTAGCTAAAGATGACGAGTGGACGAAGCAGCTTGCAACTTTTTTCGAAATTAGAGGGAGGGTTTAACCAGCCCTCAAAAACTACATCTCTGAGAGCCGAGAATGCGATGCGTATCAAAATTATAAATGTGTTTCCTTAATTATAGTGCCTGCGTTGACATACGCATTCACGTGCATTGCACTAACTTTCTTGATAAGAGTGGATGGCTTCTCTAGCACGCTGGTAGCGGCAAGGGTCACAAGAGGTTTTCTTCCTTTCAAAAATGCGGTTTGTTTTTCTCCACTTGCATTTCTTAGGCGAGTTGTCGTCAAATCTAATTCGAAGGAGAAGAATCTGTCAATTTTTGTGTCCACAACCCCCTATCTATTTTCAAAAATATATGGTACACTCATTCAATTTGGTTAATATTATTTTGTTTGTGTTAGGTCTTTGATTGTTTGTTATTTTTTTACTTTCTTTTTGCTATTTTGTAAGATTATTATTTTGTTTTCATTATTATATCCTCCTAATGATCATGAGGAATTGATATAGGCTTTTAGTTACCACATCACCTCATCTCACATTTTGTATTTGATTGTGCTTATTAGCATCTCCTCCATAGTACATTCTTGACTCAAAGAAAAGTAATTAATTAACTTAATATAAAATAAGATGAATGGTTACTTATTAAGAGAAAACAAATCGTCCAACACTAATTGTACCTAATCAAAAATTAATCCAAACACATATATACCTTCTGGTATATCAACCACAAAAATATATATAAATGTATGTATAATAATTTATTATATACTTTATTATATTGTAAATATATATTTTTATTAAAAATTAAATATAAATATATTGTAAAATAAAACGATTAAATTATATTTGTTTATAATTATAATAGTTATATAATTGATGTATTAAATTATCATATGTATAGATTCCTATGTTGTAAATATATAGTTTAATTTATTAAAATTGAAAATTTGTTCCCAACACAGCCACAAAGAACCATGGTAAGTGAAACGCACGCGTAACCCCACAAGTGGTGCTTTCTCCTTGTTCCTCCACTTAAGACAGAAACCCATCATATATATAAACTTCGTATCTAATTTGTGCAGCGCCTATGGGATAATCCAATAGGCACCAAAAGGAAAATTTTCCGACCACAAAATCCACCTAGATTCTGCCGATTCTGCCAATAGCCATTCACGGAGAGACTGCAGACACCCTACATCCAAAAGACAAACACTCTACATCCAAAAGACAAGTCTCCCTTGGACTACCTTCCGCCATTTGCTCACACAGGCATTGAAATTTAGCATTATTTAAAACATTGTAATAAGATTTGCCGAATTTATGTGGGATAATGTGCACTTCTCAACACTGAACTCTGCGTACTTCGAATGACCTAACTCGCAGCCCAACCACCTTGTTCTCATTTCATATATTTCTATGGTGTTATTCTGGTTGTCTCTTGATTGTGATTTCAAGCATCACCCAAAAGTCGTTATGATCTCCATCAATATCAAAAAATTTATGTGTAAAATCATGGGGTTTCTCGACTCTGAAAGAAAAGGGGAAATTATTTAGAAAATATTGAAAATTCCTTGCACTAGTGCGAAGGGAAAATCTTTTCTATGGGATATGGGGTCAGATATCTGTAAAGGGATGTAATTGTACTGCTGCTGCATAATAATTTTTTAATGGAGTGAATATTTCAAGGACTAAATTGTATAAGGAATTACATTGTTGTATCAGATAAGCAAATGCATTATTAATATTTGATGTCTTTTTCAACTTGATTTAAATTATATTTCAATTAGTATTTTAGTAGTTAGTTTAGCAATATTTTTAGTGTGATTTATTTGTACTAATTGTGGGTCTTTGTGAAGTTACCTTTGTAGGGCTCAATAGGTAAATGTTGTTGATATATATTATAGGTGTTAATTTAATATCTGTTATAAGATATTATAAACTTAATATGCTAAATTAATATATCAAATCAAAGATTAATATAACAAACTGTGAGATTATAAAGTCACCGGATCATAAACCTAAAAGATTATTATTAACAAACCAATGAGATTAATATTACAAACCCAAAGAATCAATAAACTAAGGAATTAATAAACCTAAGAAATAAATATAGAAAATTGAAGGGAATAATAATAAATCAAAGGAATTAATATTAAAAACCCAAGGTATTATTAATATCACAAACCTAAGAAATATTTAAAGTTAACACATTAACATTAAAAACCCATGAGATTATATTAAAACCCCAGATATTATTAATATTACAAACCCAAACATAAATATTCCCGAGATTTAATATTATTCCCTTGGGAATCCCTTGGGTTGATTAATCTAAGGGTTCATATTCTTAGGGTTTATTATTATTTCCTTGGGTTTATAATTCTAATAAGATTAATATTATAAATGCAAGGGATTGACATTTAAAACCTAAGAAATTAATATTATAAACCCTTGGGATTATTATTATAAACGTAAGCAATTTTTTTTGTAAACTTGAGAGAACAACATCTTCATCATGTCCAATATATCACCCCGATCGGGGTTGGGAATCGAATCAGTGACTTCACACTAAGGAGTGCCTTAACAAAGTGCCCAATCACTGTCTATCCAAGATGCCGTGGACATAAACGTAAGTAATTATTAATATTATAAACCAAAGTAATTTATTCGTAAATTCTATCAATAATATTAACCTTGGAAATATGAGCCCTTAGATTAATAAAGCCAATGAACTAGTAAAACCAAGGGTTTAATATTTTAAGACTAAGGTATATAAATCCTAAGATAAATATTATACACCCTAAAATAAGCATGGTTGACCGTCATTGATTTTCATACTGAGAGAATCTTTGTCACTAATTTTGAGATAATATTGGACAATGGTAGACCATAATTGACCATGATCAACCATGTTTGACCAATGTTGACCATGATTAATCACTGTTGACCATGGTTGACCATGATTGGTTTCCATATTGAGAAAATATTTGTCATGGACCTAAGAGATTAATTTTATAAACACATGGGATATTAACCTTAAGATAAATATTATAAAACCGAAAAGAATAACATTGAACCCTAGCATTAATATAAAACCTATGTTAAAACCAAAAGATTATTATTATAAACCTAAGGGATTAATAAACCCGAGGGATTAATTTTATAAATTTAAGTGATTATTAATATTATAAATCCAAGGGATTAATAAACCCAAGATATTGATATTATAAACCTAAGGCACTAATAAACCCAAGGGAATATTATTGTAAAAAGAATATAAACTCTAAGATAAATATTATAAACCTTAAAACAAAAATGGTTTATTTTTATATTGAGACATTCTTTCTCATAATACAATGTTGAACCATGGTTAACCATGATTGATTTTCATATTGAGAGATATTTTGTTACAATGTGGCACTGGAGCATGACTGATTTTCATATTGAGACAATGTTTGTCACAATACGACGTTAGATCATGGTTCACGATGGACGACCATGATTGTCACAATGTGAGATTGGGCCATGAGATAATCTTCATCACAATATGACCATGGTTAACCATGATTAACCATGGTTGACGATGTTTGTTTTTCATATTCAGACAATACTTGTCACAATACGACGTTGGATCATGGTTAACCATTGTTGATTTTCACATTGAGACAGTCTTTGTCACAATGCAACGTTGGACCATGGTTGACCATGTTTGGCTTTCTTATTAACATAATTTTTGTCACAAGGCGACGTTGGACCTTATTGGCCATGATTGAACATATGGTTAACCATGTTTGACTTTCATATTGAGACAATCTTTGCCATTCCGTGACGTTGGACCATGGTTGTCACAATGTGACATTGGACCATTAGACAATCTTTGTCAGAATGTAACCATGGTTATTGACCATGGCTAACCATGATTAACCATGGTTGACCATGGTTGATTTTCATATTGAGACTATATTTGTCACAATGCGCCATTGGACCATTGTTAACCATCGTTGAATTTCATATTAATATATTCCTTCTCACAATGTGATGTTGGACCATGGTTGACTATAATTGATTTTCAGATTGAGAGAATTTTTGTCACAATGTGATGTTGGACCCTAGTTGACCATGATTAACCATGGTTGGCCATGGTTGATTTTCATATTGAGACAATGGTTGTCACAATGTGATGTTGGACCATGGTTATTGCCCATGGTTGGCATTCAAATTGAGACAATCTTTGTCGCAGTGTGATATTGGACCATGATTGACCATGATTGGTTTTCATATTGAGACAATCTTTGTTAGAATGCGATGTTGGACCATGGATGACCATGCTACAAGATGAGTTACCATGGTTAACCATGGTTGGTTTTCATATTAAGATAATATGTGCTACAATGCGACATTGGACCATGGTTGACCATGGTAGGAACCAGAAAAGATGTTTTAATCAACAAAATTTTACTGCACTTTTTTAATTTTATTTAAATTTTATTTAAATTTAAATTAAATTTGAAAAAAATAAATAAAAAATTAAACAGTTGAGTATTATACCGCTTGAGTGGGCCTAATAGTTAAGAGCATGCGTTTCCTCCTAAGAGGTCGCAGGTTCAAAACTAGAGGGGGGTAGAGTATGTATGCCTTCATAGACTTAGCAGTCAAATCGTTGCGCGGAAGTGGGTCCCTTGTCCCACAAACAAGGGGATCTCATACACCAATTTGGTGTCTGGCTTGGCTCTGACCTTAGAAAAAGTATTATTATTATTATTATTATTTAAAAAAAATAAATAATTTATAATTAAATAATATTTTAATTAATTTATTACAAAGAAAATTAAAAAAATCTTACTTTTACCTTGGCTCTATTCAATGTAAACTTCTTGCAAGTTTTCTAAATAATCAAATCAATTTTTACAAATACTATTTAATTTAAATTACAACAACATTGGATTCTAAACAAAAATGATATTAAAAATCCCAACTTAAAAAAAAAAAAAAAACCCAAAAAAAAAGATATCAACTGGTTGCCTCAAAACAGAATGTGACAAACATTGACTCTACGAGGCGTCATATTTATAGGATTCTTCACATATAAAAAGGGAGCCTCCAACCATGTAATCCACCCTTGCCAAGGTTTAAATTGACTTTTAAAATGTCCAGTCTTCGAGCTGCAAAAAAATGCAATAAATCGGTTTTTAAACATTGATTCTTTTGACCAGGAAAAAGAGACAAAAGAGAAAAAACGCACAGGAAACGAAGAGGGGGTGTTTATCACATTCATTACCTATTAAAAAGTTTTTTTTGGTAAAATCAATATAAATTTAATGAAGCTGAATATTTTTGCTAAAGTGTGTTTTTATTGATATAGAATATGTTTGGATAAAAATTTTTTTATAGGTAAGCATGTACGAAGGATTTGAACCAATGACATATCCAAGGAGTGCCTTAACAGTGCACCCATTCACTATCAATCCAAAGCCCATAGGTGATAAACATTTTACTCATTTTCAAGAACACATTAAGTTTTTCTGATGCAGTGAAGAGTGCTAAATTTGGTCAAATAAAAAAAATAAAAATAAAAATATAACGATTAGAAAAAGTGAGAATGAGAATGATTGGACTAATAATTCTAATAAAAATACAAAATTATTAGAAATTTAATTCTAATAGAAAAAGTCAAATAATATATAATACTAAAATGATTAAGTAATCAAAATTTTTAATAAATGAAATGATAATAGTTTAGGTCAATATTCACACTGAAACAATATAAACTCACTCAACAGAGATTGAGATTGACTTATTTAATAACGTAAATCGCTCCAGTGGCATACAATGTATCAAAACAAGAAATAAAACAAAAAAATGAATAACAACTTTTGAACCTTCTAGTAGAATTTTCATGAGCTTGATTACAAAGTATCATCAAACACTCTTTTATACATTATTAGGGATACATATGACCATTTTACATTTACTATTAGAAATTCACTATCATTTGTCATAAATTTTTTATTTTTAAGGTTTTACATTTTTACTAGGGTTTTCCACCGATATTTCCATCCTATTATGTTTTATTTTATCTTCTTTCTTGTTTTACAAGTAGCTAGTCTAGTATTTTTCACACAGATCACAAAATTAATGACATATTAAATCAATAGTGAAACTATATATATATATATAAAGAGAGGGGTGGGGGTTGGCCTAACACAATTCTGACTGCTAAACACTATAACCACTTAGTTTAATTACCTTACATCATAGACAAGACACAGGTTTACTAACATAAATTTGATCAAATACCTCATCACTCATATAACTTCACATATCACAATGGGAATGTTTCCAAATAAACTATTTAAGAAAATGTACAAAATGAAATATTATAGTTAATTGATATATATTATATATATATATATAAAATTGAATTTTAGATATCATTAACAAAAGACCTAATAAACATTATCATGACATTGCACAAGAGTCTAGTATGTCTGGAGAGAAAATATTTTACTTCTTTTGCTCCCACTGGTTTTTTTAACAAATGAATAACAAATGGTTAATGATGACCAATATTTGGTGGTTGGAATATATTTGCAGGTAGTCTTATCCATGTTCAAATCTCTGGAGACTTAGGAGGGTATAAGCAATATAAAAGCAACTCACATCACCAACCCCGCCTCTAGAATTTTAGTATTTGAAATAGATTTTCAAGTAGTCTCACAAATGTTCTACAAATGACAAATACATAACAATTATTCTCTATAAAAAGAAACTTCTTCTTTCTATGAGACAAATTAGAGTTCCTATGTAAAGAAGAGTATGATTGATTCCGAAATGATTGAGTCCCCCTGAAAGCAATAATTTTTTCGTTGAACTAGAAAAGAGGTTTTAATTAGCAAAATTTTAGGGCACTTTTTCAATTTTTTTAAATTGTGTTAAAAATTTGATTAAAATTGAAAACATTTTTAATTTTATTTAAGTTTTGATAAAATTTTGATAAAATTGAAAAAAATAAATAAATAATTAAATTGTTGAATATTTAAAAAGCAATAATATTTTGTATTATTGGTATAAAATTTTTACTCAATTTTACTTTAAAATGTAATTCAATACATAATTTAGTTAATTTATTACAAATTTGAAAATTTAAAAAATCTCACTTTTATATTCTTGAGTCTATTCAATGTGAACATCATGCCAATTTTCCAAATAATCAAATCAAGTTTTACACTTAAATACTATTTAATTTAAATTAAAACAACATTGGATTCTAAACAAAAATGATATTAACAAATCCCAACTTAAAAAAACAAAAACAATGACATCAAGTGGCTGCCTCAAAACAAAATGTGTGAAACATTGACTCTTCCTGATTTGGGTGATTTGGGTAGGCAGAGGAGATGATGCCCGCAGGATACCAGACGTGATATTTATAGGATTCTTCACATATAAGAAAGGAGCTTCCAACCATGTAAGCCACCCTTGCAAAGGTCCAAATTGACTTCTTTTACAATGTATAGCCTTCGAGCTGCAAAAAATGCAATATATTGGTTTTCAAACATTGATTCTTTTGACAAGGGAAAAGAGACAAAACAGACAAAACGTACAAGAAACGAAGAGTGGGTGTTTATCACATTCATTACATATTAAATAGGATTTTTGTCAAAGCAATATAAATTTACTGAAGCTGAATATTTTTGGTAACTGTGTGTGCTGTTATTGATATACTTTATATTTACGCCGTAAGGCGTTCCCTCTGAGACGAACTACTCTCCATGCCACCGTGTCTCGACGTGGGCCGTTAAATGGATTGTTAGACGATTAAATCATTTCCAGCCATTAGATCATCGGTGAAAAACGTTCTGAGGTCTGAAGCGACACAGGGAAATTTTATGGGTATGTCGAAGTGGGTGGCGGTATTCAGAGATTTTTGGTTTGGATTTTCAGATTCTTGGAACACAATCCCATTCTTAGATTTTTGTATCTGCTTCCTGTTTTCTGATTCTAGTTCTCACATTTTCGTATGTCTGTCTTCTTCTCTGATTTGGGTCAGCAGCGGTTTTTGGTGTGGGAAGAAAACTTCTCAAGATGAAGACCAATGCGTATATTCCTGATTTCAAGTTTGCATTTGAGTGTTTCTGTATACACGCTGGAGGGAGGGCAGTCTTGGATGAGTTGAAGAAGAATATACGCTATCGGAATGGTTTGCTTTGTATTTATTTCAATATCGAGGACGAAGCCCTGAATCAGATCTGTTAGGGGAATTTCCAGCGAAATTGTGGAAACGGGTTTCATCCGGATTTGAACTCCGGACCTCCAAGATGATGCACATAATGTTTTACTGCAGGAGCTGTTGTTCGATGGCTGGAAGACTCAATCATGGCTTGGTTACTCGCTTACCCTTCTTGCTGTATTTCTCTTTTGTGTATTTCATGAGTATATTGTCAATATTGGATTTAGGGTCATGGAATCCGTCGTTTTTGGTCTGAATGCAGGGCTGGGATATTTGCTCATGTTGCCAGCGATGTCTTTCAGTGGGGTTTTTTTTGTAGCTGTGATCCTGGGGTTTGTTGTTGGGTATTTCTTCTTGCATTACGGCATGAAGCCAGATTCTGTGAGGAACAGAAAGAACAGGCTCTTTGTTACCATAGTGAAAAATTGGCAATTGTATTTGGGTTTATCAACACATCTCCAGGGACCGTGATTCGGGTTATCAAGAACCTTCGAGTCTGTGTTGACTGCCACTCTGCAGCAAAGTTCATCCCCAAGATTGTTGCACGAGAAATTGTTCTAAGGGATACGACCCGTTTCCATCATTTCAAGGACGGGCAGTGTTCTTGTGGAGACTATTGGTGATGCCAAGTGAAAGAAATGAAAGTCAAAGGCTTGAATGGTAATGGTCCCTCGAGTCATCTTGGCCTTGTGGTATGGTCCAGGGGACAAGGCAGGGGATTCGGCATAGTTTCTAAGTACCAATGTTTTGTGCTTGGAGCTAGATCATTAGAATATATTTGACATCTCCTCTACTATATGCGGATTAAACTTGATTACTTGCATCGGTTTTGAAGGCCAGATTGGTCTTCTTTTGGGATATTCTTCGAAATGACTTCAAACTTCAAAGTTGATAGCTTTGGGACTTTTTTATTTTTGCATTCTACAATTGCTACTGAAGAAACAAGCTCTTTGAAATTTTGTTTCATTGCCAGATATTTAACAAAATATTGGTGAACAATGGGAGCCTAATGTAAGATACAGAGAAAGCTTCGGTTTTATTAAATTTATTTTCCAAAAACAAGCCCTCTGAAATATTAAGACATGTAACACATTTTCATTGCACTCATTGCTACATGTGAAGTTCCTGGAGTTATCATGGAGTAATAAAGGGTCAGGGAGAGAGGCAGTAGCCAAGCGCCTTGATAGATTGCTTCAAAAAGTTGGGTTCTTAATGGATTCTGGAAGATTCAGTTCTTGGGCCGGATCAGGGAGGATATCTGATCTCTTTCCAAGTTTCTTCCAAGTGGGCATTTGGGACTTCAACCCCTCACCCCCACCCTTTAATTTTACTACCTTCGTTAAGTATGTTCATTGTAATGGAGAATGTACTATGCAAGATATTCCAGAAATCTTCATCAAATTTAAAAATAACACTAAATCTTGGATAAAGAAGACTTTTCATGTTTCTGGTGCTACCCTTCTTTGCACATAAAATAGAATTGATAGATTATATATGGGCTTTCCAAATGCTGAGTTTTCAGAACCCCTTTGATATCCCATTTTTATATGTCCTTTAATTTGAGAAAAACCATTTTCTTTTATCCATTGAGCGACGATTTTGAATTCTTCACTTCCACTCAATAGGATATTTGGAAATATTTGTTATCTCAAAATATATAAGCAAGACCTATTTCCCCGTTTCCAACTAAGGTGATCAATAATAAGAGGGGTTGCTTCCTTTCACAGCTTTCAAATAGTAAAAGTTAGACCTGCCCAATAAGTTGATTCTACCCTGAGAAGAGAATTCTTGTTGAATATTCCGGCAGAAAGCCAAATTTCCACCACACACTGAAATCTGAAATAAGTATTTGAAATAAGTATCCAAACGATTGTAGCTCTAGGAGCAATATTCATAAATAGAGGGTCTTAGATTGCCATCCCCCATTAATCGTTGGGAGACAAATTACATTCCAGTTTACTAAATGGAATTTTCTTTCATTATTCCTCCCTCCTTGCCATAGAAACTTGTGAATTAACAGGCTCATCTGATTGAGCACAACTTTTGGGTCTAGAAGGTCAGAGTATACGTAGACAGGAAGCGACAATAGAACATATTTAACTATCACAACACATCCTAATGAAGAGAGCCATTGAGCACCCCAGGCTTGAAATTTCTTCGAAAATTTATTTGAGGTATTGATTCAACTCTCCATATTAGAGGCACCGATCAAAATGGGGATTCCTAGATATTTAAATAATTTCCATTTCATTCTAAAGGGAATCCCAAAACCGTCACAATTTCATTAATATTTTGAAATGGACAGTTCCATCCTATGATTAGGCTCTTTGTTTTATATTAAAAATTATAAACAAGTCATCCAATCCCAGATCTTTAACCATGTTTAGGGACTAGATGGTTTCAATTGCGTCACCTTCCTTAACCGGCTTAACCAGATGAGAAAATTCCTGATACAAAATGATGGAGGTCAGACATGAGATGAAGTATTTTTACATTTCTGAGCCATTTACTTTGTCTCTAGAATATGGATTCTTGAAGAAGCAAAAGTCCTCTCTTAATTTCCTAGGAAAAACATATTTTAAGGTGACC
>APFE031445415.1:0-29345 GCA_000404065.3 Pinus taeda
CTCAATCCCCTGATTTGTGCAAGATCTAGTGCACAACTATAGTCACAACTGATAGCAATCTGATTCTCTAACATCTGTCCCTGCTGAACTGAACATGCACTGACATGCAACTGAGTTAACTGATGTATTCATTAGTTGTATTATGAGTTAATAACTTGTGAATTATTAATAACTAATTCACCCAACTCATCTCTAGTCTATTTTCCAGTTAGACTAAATACAACTAGTTTAACAAAGCTAAACTGAACACAACTCCATCAACTGCACCTCCAGTCCACTAAACTCAACTCACTTGAGTTCTAACTGAAGTCATGCATGCAAAAACTCAACTGACTCATAAGAAAAGCGTATTTCCTTCTGACAGCTGCATGTGCCACCTCTGTAGCTCAAACTGAAGTTCTCCAAGAGAATAAGATTAAGTTTATAGTCCAAATATTATTGTGAGATAATAATATTTGACTTTTCTATTTTTGACAGCCAGTCTAAAAATAGACTTGATCACTCACACTGTGATCACTCACACTTTCATCAAAAATAGAAGTCCATCTATTTTTCCCAACTTGATCAATCATCCATAAACAGCAACCTGCAATCCATAGACATGATCCATATGTCTAAAAATAGACATAGTCTAAAAATAGACTTGCGCCAAAAATAGCCTGCGGGCCCACTTAGTGAAGGCGATTCTTTTCACTAAGCTCCATCATCTTGTTGCAATCTCAACACATATTACGCTGATTATTGATGCAATCAATGTCTAAACTGTTCACATTGCCTCCTACGTTATGCGTATTATCAGTGCTTAACGTTTCTGTGGCTTCGTTATTGTTAGAATATGAACCTTGATGTCCTTCGTACTGCGTTTTATCAGTATCAGTTTTTCGGACTTCTGTAGGTTTATTGGCATCAATTCTGCTTTTGTTCGAGCCTTGGTCTGGTTATGAACCATGATCATAATGTTTTCATTTGCGCTTACTATCGATCTTATAGACTTCATAGAGCCTGATATTTCTGAGCATGTCGAATTCCCAATGGCAATGTTCAGTTTGTCACTTTTATAATGCGACCTACTTAATAGACTGGACAATTTCTTGTGCTGTCTTGTTTGGGCAATGTGTCCTTCATTATTGGCTTTTAGAGCATCCTTGGCATCAATAATAGACCAGCGATCCTTGTTGATGTTGCTGGCTAGTTTTAGGTGTGTTGAGGGCGCTAAGCATCCAAGATTATCCAGAGAAGCCATAATCCTCTTAATTTCTGCTTGTATTAGACAAATGCTTAGTTGAAAAAATTCCTTGCTATTATATTTGTTATGTAATCTATGATTAATTTGTGCAAATGGGGGAATAAGATTATTGTCACGGCAGTTCTTAAGAAAATAAAGGTCTACAACTCTTGTTGCTATATTCACTCTAAATTTTTTGATAAAATGATTTCACTCCATGTATCCCCTCCGTATAGGGAAATGATTCTGGATTTAAGACATATGTGGTATATATCTTTAAACTTAGTTACCAGAGAATCCACAGTAAAAACCATTTTCTGTCAATGTTTCAAATCCCAACTAAGACTTCTTGAATGTTGATAGTAGAAGAGATTAATTGAGGGTTTTAAATAGTTATGAGGAGAGTAGATTTAAGGATGAGATGAATGTCGGCTTTGTTTAAAAATATTAATTGTTGATTAATTACTAATGAGTTAATTTATTAATTTAAATTATTATTATAATGCTTAATCTTAATATCACTAAACCTTAATAATAGTCTTAATAATTAATAATTAAAGTAGTAATCATTATTATAATTATTAGTATATTAAAATTAATAAATAAGAATAATAATTTAATATATGTAGTATAGTATTATTAATTTATAAATATTATTAATTATAAAATGGAATGTAAATATTTATTTTTATTTTAAAATATATTAGATCTAATCAATGTAATATTAGTATATTGTATAATATCAAATTTTTTTAATTTTAGTATTAATAATAATTAATATATTAAAATTAATTAATATTAAAAATATTAAAAATCAATATTATTAATCATTATCTTGTGTCAACCTCGTTAAAAAATGAAACAAGGGTGTATGAGCATAGTTCCTTGTCTTGTTTCAAGCTCGTTAAAAAATGAAACAAGGAATTTGAGTAGAGTTCCTAGTCTTGTGTCAAGCTCATTAAAAAAATGAAACAAGGCCCCAAGTTCCAAGTCGAGTGTTTGAGTAGATCCCTTAAAATCCTAGTCGAGTCTTTCACTTGAACTCGTAAAAGAACCTTCATTCCATCCACCTGATAGCCACGAGTAGTCTACTTAGGTGAATGTAATGAAGCTTGGGGGTCATGCACCTAGTGGTAAAGATAAGTTTCCCTATAGTTTATGTGAAGGGAATCACCCCATTCACCTTTCTCTATCTGGACGAAGCCGAAAAGGTGTTGGATAACCATCCTACTTCACCGCAGTGACTTTGAACTAGTTACCGGAGACTCTCCCTTTTTTCATGTTGGGGGCATGTAAACCAATCTCAAGCATAGTTTTTCATTTTAAGCTTGCGTAAAAATGAAAGTGAATCCAAGCATAGTTTTTTGTTTCAAGCTTGTGTAAACATGAAACTGAATTCAAGCATAGTTCCCTATGGTTCAAGCTTGTCTAAAAATGAACCCATTTCCATTTTTTAACCCTCGTGATTGCCATTTTATTAGCCATTTCTGTTAGATGAGCTTTGTTTGTTTTCATCCATTCGCCACCATCCCTTTGGCCGATCATATGCTTTCACTTGGTTGTTTTACCCTTTTTGAGGAACAATTGCAATGAGTGTTCTTATTAGTCAACCTCTTCACATAAATCGACATGTTTTGAGAAGTTCCAACATCATCGGAACCAGTTGCTACCCTAGACACCACTTGTTCCTCAAAATGGAGTCCTCTTGAAGATCTTTTCAGACTCTCTAAATATGAAAAGATTGCCAAGCGCTTGTCTTTTCTAGCTCATTAAAGGATTGGAAACGATATCTGTCTTGTATTATTTTATGCCTTTTCAGACTTGATAGATTATTTTAAGAAAAAACTTATGGACTTTCGTTTTAGTCCCTTTTCAAACTCTCTAAATGTGAAAAGGACCGAGTTATCTTTGTCATTAAAGTCATTAAAAAAGATTAAATAGCGACAAACTTGTCCATCTAGACAAGACCGAGTTTTACCTTCGCTAGACTTTTTAAAACATAAAATAGTGATGGATTCACCCGAAGGGTTGAATTATACAACAAGCATATGTTATCCTCCTCAATCTTGATAAAAAATAAAGAGGTATTGGTCAAAAATCACTGAAGAAAATGGAAAAATCCAAGAAAACATTACGGTAGCAGGTCGCTCTTGAACATGACACTTTCACCTCATCACTGTGAGTATGTGGGTTGGATCATTTAGCTTGATGGTTATCACACCGTTGGTCTATCATACCATCCATTACTTTGTTTTGGGTCATTTCTACCATTTCACTCCAATGTTGCCGATATGTTCAAGAGAAGTCATTCAGTTCAAAACTTCATCCTTTACAATACAATAAAACTTCATTTTCATGCTCGCCATTCTTGAACCTTGTGTCATCAGTCAATGTTTCATCTCCAAAATCATTTACCTCGTTTCGTGTCGTTGATGTGGGATACATCAAGGCCCTCCTGTGACGAGTCGCTTCTTGTCGACATCAGCACATCATCCAAGAAGTTGAATTAGAGACACCCCTTCAGTACCTTGAGGCTTGCATACATCAAAGGTAGGTTTCTCGCTTCCGGTGATAGGTTGACATCGCTGGCCTTCGAGTGAAAGAATTCATATGGTGTTTGACATCAAATAATTTATTCACACCATGCGAAATGTACTGTAGTACCTTGAGGGTCATTATCATTATCGGTGATTCCTCTCACATCTATTTATGGTTGACATCATTGGCTAGTAATCAGGCGATGTCTCTCCGTGTTCAACTTTAGATCTTCTATTCACATGTTTAGACTTGTACATTGAGTGAAGATTGAATGAGATTGAAGACCCCGGATCTAGTTTCATCCATCCAGACTGCGATATATTTTCAAGAGTACTATGTAAAATGTATAAATGGTCTTACATTCAGGGTCTATATTTGTATACGACTATATTTGTACATGTAATGAAAGTTTATAAGTTGAGCATGGGTATGCCTTCCCTCAACTAGTTCGTGAGGAAAAAACAAATTATCATGATATTTGTATTGTAACTGATGTAGGTCACCTTCCACTTCAAAAAATTCTCTCCAAATGGTAAATCATTTCACTTGACATTTTTATTTTTGACTTCATGCTTTAGGGGGAAACTGTTACAGGTCAATTTAGGCACATCAACTCCAACTTTTGGATCAGTACTATTAGGGTTTACCCATCCCTAATTAAGTTGTTTTCATTCCCTAATGAGGTCAACCTACATCATGCTTGCCTCCCAAGAGTTTCCATGACACCATTCATCCAAAAAGTTCCCCTAAGGAGATCAGCGCAAGCAGCCTTCTATCAGGCTACATTGCAATGTAGGAATTGCACTGACAAGGTGCACTGCAGCGCACCTAGCCTTTGTTTCACCAGCGTTGTGCGAGTTTCAACTAATTTTTTAAATGAATCCATTGGATTACTCATCAAATGGATACTTCTGGAAGTTTCCAAGTTGGTTGAGCTCGCATTTGGATGAGAAAGAGGATTAATGAACCTCAATCCATTATCCCTTCCTTCATGGAACCACCTCCCAAATTTGGCAGAGCATTCATGAGGGCCATTAATGGCTTAACCTCCTCCATTTAGCTATAAATTGATTAGGCATTCAAAGGCTGGTCTAGGTTGGAATTTCTTTAGCTAAGGAGATGATGTTTGAATGAGATTAGTGAGAGTATTGTAATGATGTCGAATTGTTTCTTTCATGAGGAGAGAAGGAATTGAACTGGAAGGGAGACACTGAATCAAGCATGAATATTCATGGGTTGTAATCTTTCCTTTCATCAATAAAGAATTCAAAGATTTTTCCATTCATGTTCTTATATGTATATCGTATTCTGGATTCTATGATATGTTTAATTAACAGATCTATATTTTATGCTTTGATTGGTTTTTGTCTCGGCTTGTGTGCAGGTACTTTCCAAGCGAATTAAGTACGGAAAGGAGCAGCAGAATCGGTCAAAGGAGAGAGGGAGCAAGCGAAAGCTACAGGTTGGTTTCTCTTCCTTCTTCTCTTATCTGTTGATTATAGAAAAGGTAGCGAATTACTTTGTCTGTTGCTTCTAAACTAGCTACTAAATCTAGAGGGTTAGGTGTTTGTAAAAAACACTAAATTTGCCCAAAACAGTATGGTTCCAAGCACAAGATGAAAGTTGAAGATAAATGAATATGAAAGAAAAAGGTCGAAGAAGAAAAGTGCAAAAGATTGAATATGAATATGGGGCCAGTTTAGAGGATAGTTGAAGATAGAGAATTTAGAAGTGCTCATTAAGGGGGAGTGTGACGGAATAACACTTACTTGTAAATTATATTTAATATCTAAATACGAAATGAAAATGTAATCAAGTAAACTAACCATAGAAGTATACGGGAAGAATGAGATATTAGGAGAGGTGAGTGATGTTAGGGATGAAGATTTGTTAAGATATATATGGAGAGATTCATGAAGATATTGTGGAGGAAGTTGAGGAAATGGTTTCAACCAAAAATCTAATTTGCACATAATTTTTATGGTCACCTATCATTATATATTATTACCATTTTTATAATACAAATACACAAAGGGATTTTTATTTAATATAATTTTTGTTTAAGGGGTTTCTTCTATATAATTCTTTGTGTCCCTTATTTCATGATTGACTATAATAGCCAACACTGTGTAGTTGCAACTAAAAGGACTTATGTGACAATACATTCAACATCTCAACTAAAATAACTTTGAGTGTAATATGATGTAAGGAAGGAAACATTCCAAATATTCCATGAAGGAAATATTTCCTTAGAAAAGAAGAAAATATTTCACTTACAGTTTTTTATTTATCATGAATAAGGAAATTTTCATTGATGTGATATGTTGGGCAAAGGAAAGTTTATGATGATAAAATGTCTTGCATTGAATTAAACTTTGAAGCCATATGATATGTTATAGCTTGAAAACGTTGAGGTGCAATATGGGTTGCGTTGTAAACACATTTTTTATAGTTTCAATAAGTCTCAAACAAATAACTTTCTCTTAGATGTAAAATGGAAGTTTACACAAGTTTTCGAAGAATTTCTAAGGGGTAAAGTAAAGAAAGACAATGTAAAATATAATTCATAGAGGTTCAAAAACATTCCAAAATAAAAATAAAATTACCATGTTATTTTTGCCTCCACCAAATGTGAAAGTAAAAAATGTTATTTTGAAATTATTACTATATCAAAAAAAATATGTTTGAAAGTATAATCACCACATGCAATCCACATTAGGAATTCTATGTTGGAAAATTTATTCACCAGATAATAATATAGTAATAAACTTGATAGTTATTTGACCCAAATAATTTGCTAGATCCTTCAACTTGTTTGATAAAGATTAGAAGATACATCTTTAGGTGCATTAACTCCCTAATCTCGAAGGCTTATTAGGAAGATGTGGTAAATAACTTCATAGTGTTGTAGATAAAAACAATATATTGATAAAGATGATGGTTATTTGACCCAAATAATTTCTTAAATCCTTCAACTTGTTCAGTAAAGATCAAAAGGTAAATATTCAAATGTATTAATTCCCTAACCAATAACAAAGGCTCAATAGGAAGGACGTTGCACCACCCTTTCCTTGAATCAAAGTGTGATAAATGACTTCAGGGTGCTGTAGATAAATCAAGTATTTATTCCAAGATATAACCATCCACCTAACCAATTTTTTGATTTGTATGCGTGGCAAAGTGGAATTTTCACCATCAATCCACATATAAAAATTCAAAATTTTATTCAAATATGTAATGTAGTAAATATAGCTATAAAATTTATGTTACGAACAATGATTTTTGTCTTTTTTTTATTTATATTAAGTGTGATATTTCTTTGTTATTTTGTTTGATGTTTTATGAATTTAATTATTTATATAACAAGTTTTAAAATAGCTTTATATTTATATATTTATAGAAATATTTTTTATAACATATTTTATTGATAAAAATTAATTTTTATATATATATATGATATATATATAATTAAGATATTTATCATTTATGTTGAAATTATTATTCAAAACATCAAAGTTTAATTTTTTTATCATATAATATATATATATATATTATATATATATATATATTATATATATATATAATATATATATATATATATATATATATAATAATTAAGATATTTAATCATTTATGTTGAAATTATTATTCAAAAACATCAAAAAGTTTAATTTTTTTATCATATATTGTTGTCTCTGCTACCATATTTTCTAAAATTTTGTTACATTTGAATTTTGGAGCCTAGCTATTGTCATATCAAGTTTCACTTTCAATCACCAAGTGTCATCTCATGTTATTTTATATATTTCAAGTGTCATTTTTCTTTCCTAGGTGTCCTCACATCATTAAGAACATTTGTAATGTACTCCACAATCTTAACACACTTTCTAGTCACAAAATGATACTTTTGGTTGCAAATGCACACACATTGTCTATTGTACATGCAGAGTGTTTGCAAACTGGCGGTTTGATGTATACGTATCACTATTGGGACCTATCCAAGTTTTAATGATGAGTTTGTAAGTCTCACACTTTTTTTTACTTCAAAATCATTGTGTTTTCCCACAACTTATCTTCCAGACTTGGAAAATGTTTGGTTTTCACAAGTTTTCCCACTATGCCTAGGAAAGTGAATTGTGCACTCACAAGGCCTAATCATACCTTGCTTGTTTTTTGAGACTATGCCTTGCACCCAAGCCTAGCTTTGTATCCCTTATAAGCACACAACACACTCTCAAGCATCAATACCCATGTTCTTCTTCTTAATTATGCCATCCTTATGCCCTCTCTCCCAGCTAAGCATATAGTGCACCAATAGTGATTAGTCAAGTCAACCTTGAGCCTTCTCAGTGTGTCATGTGCCCTCCTTATGCCCATGCATTCCCAATTGAGCACGTCATGCATCAACAGTCCATAGTGAGCTCTCTTACCTCTCGAGATTGCACCTTGTGTTGTCCATAAAGCCTCCTCTTCTTAGTAAAATACACAGGGAATCCTCAATGGCCAACACATAACCCCTTGTCCCTTGTAAGTGTGTCCTACACCCAAAATATTCCACTTTATTTTGTGAGCGCAATGTTTGTTCATAGTAGGTAAATCGACATGAAACATGATAAAATATGAGATTTTTTGACTGATGTTTCCTTGCCATGACTGATATTACTTGTAGGTGTTATTATAAGAACATGACAAGGATGCATGAGGAGGTCTATCAAAGGAAGCATTCAAAGCCAAAAGAACACATGATTGTGACAAGTAAAATAACATCAAATTTTGGTGATTAGAGTGATCCATAAAGGCTCCATATGATCTCGAGATCCTTTGGAGAATAGTTGGAAACAAAAATGAGAAATTTGAATCAAGTATTGAATACGTAGGTGGCAGCATTTTCACCTTCTGAGAAATTTCATGTCTCATGTCACTATGGATCCAAGTCATCAATGTTAGTGGTTTGTCATGTTGTCACCACTTAAGTATGTGGAAATAATGATGTAATCTATGAATATGAGTATGTGGAAGCCCAAGAGTCATATATGGACAAAAGAGCCACATAAAGAAGTCTAAAGGTCACATATAGAATTCCAAGAGACACAAAGAAGTCTAAAAGTCATGTTGAAGTTCAAAAGTCATTTGGAAGTTCAAAGGTTGTTTAGCTGTCCAAAGGTCATTAGAAGTTGAAAAGTCATATGGTAAGTTCCAAAGTCATGGGGATATGAAGAGTCGTGCCTCTATTTATAAAAAAAGTCTCATTACTCAAAGAAAGGACTTTTTACCGCGGCATATCCTACAAGGGATTGGAGAGATAGAGATAGTTATTTTGGAGAGAAAGTAGTGGCTTAAACACTCCACTATTGGAGCAAGTGGTGTTCATTGTACTCAGGTATCTTGGAACTTTTGCTTAGTACTTGAAGCCTATTGGGCCAACACATTTTCATGCATAGATCGTGGATGTTTTAGTATTATTATTTGAATGTTTACGGTTCATATTGATGCTCTTATGCATTAGAGAAATTGAAATAATTCAATGACTTTGGTGCTTATCTCATTGAAAGTTTGTTGTGATGGTTATAATGATCGTTGCATCTATGTGAACTATTTTGCTTGATGATTAATGATTATTCCTTATTTATGTGTGTGTGTGTGTGTGTGTGTGTATTTACTAGAAAAGTATTGTTACTTTTATTTTGGAGACTCACTTTTGTTTCCTTGCACTTAAAGAATATTGATAGATTTTCAATTGAACATTTCACAAGGCACATTTTCTTTCTCATTCAAAAGTACATGTGTTCTACTCTCTTATGCTAATTTCTCAAGCTAAGGAAAATATTTAAGTAAATGGAAGCTAGGCGATATTTCGGATGGGAATCTTATACCAAATGGTGGTCTAGTTGGAACTTCATATCAGGGAGATCCCATGTACGTTGGTGGGATATAACATTTTCAACATTCTGGCACTAGAAGGAGGGAAATCACATTTTTTATGGCTGAAAATTTACCTCACACCAACAATGAATCATCTATGCAAGGCAACCAAGATACGAAGAACAACTAAGATATGAAGAAAAACCAAGATACGAAGAACAACATGATTATAACGAATATTTAAATGGTGAAGGATAAGACCGTTCATATTCAAAAAAGGAGGAGGAAGGAGGAGAAGAAGGCATGTCCGATCAAGACTTGGATTGTATGCCCCAAGGGCCACTTTCTCTTCCAAATAATCTTCATCATATACCTAAACATTGAAAAAAAGTGTTGTCAAAGTTTGATCCTGACAAGAAGTCCAAAGATGAAGATCATATTGATCATTTCTAGATGCATTTATGAATGCTTGAGGTACAGTTTGATGACGTATCATAGTCACTCTAGAAGGTAGTGTGTTAGTATGGTATCATAGTCTCCTGACCAATTCAATCCATAGTTGAAGGGAGTTTAAGAATTTATTTTTATAAAAGTTCATTGATGATAAAAATCTTGCCATGTTATTGAAAGAACTTGGGAATGTCAAAATGGAGGACAAGAAAAGAGTGAAAGATTTCAATCAAATATTTACCTATATATTAAATAAGTTTCCCACAAATGTGTAACCACATGATGATATCACTAAAGACTATTATACAATTTCCTTTCCCACCAATATATTTGTGTTTGTCAAGAGGGCTAAAAAGGAGACATTGGATTTAAATTTTGCAGAAGCTCTTTCTATTGAAAATTATCTGTGTTCTATTGGAGTCACTATAGACTTTGAGGATTCTAAAGACTCCAAGGGTGTAGGTAAGAAAACTCAAGCCTCTTCAATTAAAACTAAGGAAAAGGATTCTTTCAACATGGAAAGCATGGACAAGTATTTAAAGTTACTTACTAATGATTTAACTAAATTAAAGAGAAAGTAAAGTGAGGCATCTACCAACAACAAGTCTTATAAACCATTTTTTAAGAGAAATAATAATAATCAACCATCCAAATCTGCATAGAGTTCCAATGTTGTGTTTAATGTTGAAAGTTTAGGCATGGATAACTATTTCACTTTCCATCAGGAGAGGCATTTAGAGAAAACATGCCCATAGTGGAATCACAACTTGAATGCTATGGTAGCTCATATTGTCAACACCTTATTAGTAGATGAGCCATCTGAGCAGGCTGAAGAAACAAATGAACCTGATGTGTCTGAGGAAAGCACGGGTGTTGGAAACTTAGTTAACACATATGAAATCATATTCAATGTTGATAAGAAAAGTGTTGAGGTAACACCAGAAAGTGAATCTCCTCCTTAGCCTACAACTGGTTGATATAACCTGAGGTGTAAAGGGCCAATTTCCTAGTAGGAGTCGAAGAAAAAATTGTTAAGAAACTTTCTACCACCAACTAAAACTGCTTGAAGTACACATAATAAGTTTGGAAGTGATCCTTCTAAAAATATTTCCACAAATAATAAGAACAATTACATCACTCCGGAAATTACTAACAAAGCTACATCTCTAGATACTTCAACACTGTCTTCCAAAAATGAAAATATTGATTATAACATCATTGAGGATATGAAGAGAGCATGTACTAACATTTCAATATTTGAGCTCAAAAAGATAATAGGGAAATTTGAGCTGATTGTCCAAGCATTTTCATCACAACCTCTATCAGGTGACCAAGTCTCTACTTCTCAAGTTGAGACTGTTATGTCTTTTGCCATTCTCAAATATGTAGTTAATTTTGTAAATTTAAATACTAACACTCTCTACCCTCACTTGCTCTTAACATATGAAATCTTTAATTATAATGTTCACAATTGTCTTTTTGATCCAGGTGCATTCGCAAATGTAATTCCTTTATCTATTGCCAGGAAAATTAATGCTAAATGGGATAAAATCGATGCACAAATCATTTAGCTAGAAAAATCATTGGTCTAGTCAATTGGTGAACTAAACAATGTGATCATTCACTTATCATATAACCATATAGTGCACCAATGCATTAACATTGTTATTGTAGACATTCCTAAAGCCTATGGTTTACTGTTAACTAGAGACTGGTCAAGTAAGCTATAAGGATATTTCTCAATAGACTAGACACATTTATGGATTATGTATAAGGGAAGAAAACAACCATATTCAAGTGGAAAGTGATCCCTACTTGAAGTATATTGTGCCACTGCTTGAAGGACATAATGAACCAATCAGTTTTGCAAACTTTATTTTTGGAATTTTTTTTTTAAAGACTGATCATGTATGCTACCAAGCACAACCATCATCCCTCCCATGAGATATAGAATCATAGCTCCTTCCTTGTAGTCCAATTGGTGTAAACGAATCTTGTAATATAGATGTGCATATTAGTAGTAATGTAGGAACTAGCTTAGCGATTACTAATTCTTGCACTTTGTATTTCAATGGTTCTAATATTCAAGATGGCTCTAGAGATAATTGTGTCCTCATAGACCCATGTAACAAGAGGTACATTTTATCATGTTGCTTGGAGTTCAGGTGCACAAATAACACTATCAAATATGAAGCACTCATTTTGGGAATAAAGAAAGCCATTAACCTTAAGGTGGAGGAGCTCAAGGTAATTGGCACCTTAGAGGTTGTCACCCATCAGGTACAGAACATTATCCATTGTTTATCATCAAATTTGAAAAAATACCAACAAGAGGTATGGAAACTTATTTCTCTTTCTAAAGAATTTAATATTGTTTTTGTTCCTAAAGTTAGAAATGTGACCACATATACATTAGCTAATGAAGGTGATAGGATGTCATATTTAAGAGATTTTTTTGTTATATATATTATTTATAAACCATCTATGTCTGATAACGTAACTAAATTTTGTGTTTTTAATGACGACCAATGTGAACGTGTTTAAAGGTTTGTCCATTAAAGAAGATGAGAACGATAAGCCTTTGTAGGGAACAATTGAACCAAAGAGATGGAATACTATGCCTAAAGGTGTGGTATCTCTGCAAAAAATTCTATGACCTACAAAACCATTTTAGAGGACTAGTTAATACTAAGGCTCAGAGCTCAAAGTTATGATTTGAACAATCAAATTAGGAACCAAAGATTATCTGAAATACGTAAACCTCAGTACATGTTATTCTCCACAAGAATGACAATATTTCATTCGTATTTTCAAGAAATAATGTGATGTGTCTGCATGGACATACGATGATTTAAAGACATATGATACATATATTATCTAGCATGTCATTCTTATTAAAGAAGGGGAAAATAGTTTCAACAAAAGCTGAGGAAAATTGATCCAACACTTGAACCCTTGATCCTAAAGGAGTTAAGGAATTTTTGGATGCTGGGATCATCTTCTTCAAAGTAAGACATTATACTTAGGTTTCCAACTTGGTCCTTGTGAGGAAAAATTCTAGTGATATATGCCTGTCTGTCGATTTTTGCAACCTAAACCGAGCATCAAACAAAGATAATTACCCAGTGACATCTATGGAATAAATATTCCAAACAGTATTTAGGTCGAAGATGTTCTCACTATTAGATGGATTCTTTGGATACAATTAGGTGCTAGTGGCATAACCAGATTGTCTAAAGACCACCTTTAGGACAAATTGGGGAACTTTTGCCTTCAAGTATAAGACATTTTGACTTATTAATGTCGTCACTACCTTTCAAAGGGATACATATATCAGTTTCCATGGCTTAATCAGACAAAGTGTAGTAGTCTATATGGATGATGTAACTGTATTTTCAAAGAAGAGATCAGACCATGTGCACCATTTGAAGTAGATATTCAAGCAATGTCGTAAGTATGGTGTTTCTTTGAATCCCAAAAAGCACATATTCTGTGTGGCAGAAGGTACTCTCTTAGGGCACATCACACCATTGCTAAATCAAGGTTGATCCAGAAAAGGTCAAAACTATAGCTCAAATCCCTTTTCCAGTGAACAAGAAAGCTATGCAATTTTTCTTGGAGAAGATTAATTTCCTACGTAAGTTCATCTCTAATTATACACAGATCATTAAGTCAATGCAAGAGATTTTAAAGAAATATGTGATTCGCAAATAGGATAAGAGGGAAAAGGATGCTTTTACGTACATTAAACAAACCATCATCAATGCTCCTACACTGTATAGTCAAAATTATGTCAAATATTTCCTTTCATTAGGGGAAATTTCAACCTAAAAGTGTAATGTTCCAAATTGAAATTTATAGCTAATATCAAACACATGAACTAATCTATAGTAAATAAAATTACAATTAAGCATGCACCATCAAAAACACCAAGAAATTGCGCGAATAAGTTGAGCCATTTTATTAAATATGGAATTAATGGGAGTATAATAACAAGGAGAAAGTGCATGTAGGCTTGCATAAGCAAGCTGAATGAAACCCATGTGAGATAGTTGTCTCCCATGGGTAGAAACTTCGACCCCCAAATGGCCTTGCCGTTGAACCAAAAAATTGTGCTACTGCTACTACCTAAAAATGGTTCAAATCCTATTTTGAGCTACTTGTATTGGCTTGAAATTGATGTTGAATATTCCTCTTAATTTTCCCCACAGGACCCATAAAGGAATTGGTCCCATTCCTTCAAAATTGAAAACCCAAAAAATGGAGCAAATTATTAATAATTGTTGGATCAAAATAGACACATGTTTGATACCTCTAGAGTGCTCAAAAAATTCAGCCAAATTAATCTTGGCCTCTCCTCAACAAACCGAAATAACCCATAAATAGTTTTGGCAAATTCTACCAAACACACGGGACCCAAAATTTCAGCTCACTCCTCCCCACTGGCTACCAAGTAATTATGTTATTAGGGGAACCAAAACTCCCCCAAAAATCCTTTAGAATTAGGAGCCAACTCCCTGACCCCTAACTAACAAAACCCATAAATGTTTTGGGCTAATTATAACCTCTCGGAATTACCCAAAATTTGTTCTACATCCTCCTTGGTAGAAATTGCGTCCCAAATGGCTCTATCTACTGCAAACTCTACTTATTTATCCTCAATCTGCAATAGTAATGATTTAGGAATTTTCCTTGATGTAGGGGAGAGGTTTCACATAAAATCCCGGCACAAGATAGTTGAGCCTAGCTCCACAAAAATGTTGTTCAGTGACCCCCTACACATGCCCTAGGAAGATAAATTTGTTGCCATCAATAGCAGTCACCTCCAACTCCAAAACTTTCCACAAAGGCTGTCCTTCCCCTCAATCAACTCCACTAACTTTCTCTTGGCAAAACACCCTCAGAAGCTAGTTGAAATGAGTGGTACGACTTCTCTATTGCATCCTCCCTCGAGTACGAATTGACTAAAGGAATCTATTGAAATGTGCTACAATACTCCACAAACCCTCTCACCAAATTAGCAATATCTTGCCTCCCTAGGGTGGAACTTGAAGTCCACCGAACTAAGGGTGATTTCTCCCCTTGGAGAACTTTGTGGTAAGAAACACATGTGACCCAGGTGAACAACTTAAGCAATGAAGGAAATATATGAGTGCACAAAGATCCCAATAGCTTCTATGCTCCTTCTATTTATAAATTTTCTCCCCTCCTCATGTGGGTCTCTCCATCCAATATTTCAACCTCCTTCCCTTAGCAATTCAATTTTCTCTCTAAGTGGTGTGTATTTCTTGTAGGCGCGCCCACCACATTTCACTAGCAAAATAAGTTTCTATTTATCCTAAGTCCCATACACCAAAAATGTCTCCAATGCTCAATTTACAAAATTGTGCTATGCTTAGCACCTCCCCAATAAACTCCATTAACTCCCTTTAATGAAAAATCAAAATTGGGGACATTACAGTCTTCCCCACCAAAAATTTATTGTCCTCAAGCAATGCTTGAACATACACCCCCTTTTATCAGTCGACCCAAATAGTCACTGCAAATAATATCATGGTCCCAAATGTGCCACCAAGTCATATTTGATCTCTACCCTTCCCTGCTAGGATCCCAATCCATCATGATCAGTGTGAAGCATCCCTTGCCCCACTTGCTATCTAGCTCATCATAGGCTTCCAATGCCCTTTGTATACCACCAGTAAGTAGAGCATCATGGTAGTATAGGATCCTGATCATCTCCTCATGGAGTTTCCCTATCGAATGGTACCTAACGCACCTCAAGGGTGGACTCCTGAAGGTGCAATTCAATCCTAATGGGATTGACCCCTAGTCTTCCCGAGCCTCCACTGATATCCTATTGTCGATCACCCTACCACACCAATGTTGTTCTCTATACCATCAATGAATCACAAAACCAAATGGATGATTTGGATGACCTTTCCTTGTAGAAAACAACTCACCTCTACGGGAAGCTGAATTGCTCAGCCCAGTTATGCCAAAATCCCCTGCCCATCGCAGAAGGAATCTACCCTACTAATATCATGACACTCTAGTAATTACTAAAATCCTAGCATGCTCATACCAAAGCCTTCTCTCCCATAACCCTTGGCTATAATCTATATGATGATCAAGGCCTAGATAATCATACCAAAGTGACTCAACAGTGCCAACGCCTATCACTCCATGGTTGACCCCAATCCTAAGCAACAATCTGCCTTATCCTATGATGATGGCTTTAGTGATCCTCCATGTGTCTGCCTATGAATGAATTAGTTCACCTATTATCTTGACCATGTTCACTAAGGAGTGAAGTATCCCACCAATCCACTAGATCCCTGAATCCCATAACCATATTGGAGGTCCACAACCCCCAATCCTTTTTGCCTACCCATGTGGTATGATATTAGTTGTTGGGAATCCTTTGTGCCCTGTCTCTACCTCTGGTAGGTATCCAATAGGTAGGCACCGAGCATCACGAACTTGTACCGCGAATAATCAGTTATTATGTGCCTATGAAATCACATCACAATATCTTCTATCCCAGCTCCTGATGATGTTCCTGAGTACTTCTGAAATCCTAGGCATCATCCTACCAAAAAGGACTACCATCGCCCACACTTCATGCTCACCTAATGCCTTGAGATGTAAAGCTAAAAAAGCACCATGCAACTCCCTCTTGACCATCTCCCCTAGTGTGAACCTAGGGGTGGAACATGTGCTACCCCGAAAATCAACCGCACCATCCCTAAGCCTTTAACATTCAAATTGTGCACCAACCAAGTGTCTCAACTGAGGAGTCTCCTCTCAGCCCATGACATGTGACATCTCATCCAACTTCCTAGGGTGAGCCTCCCATGCTTTGCTACCTAAATGGAGAGTGTCAAGGGAAAACAACCAAACCCTTTGCATCAATAAGCAACATTAGAGGATGATGGGTGGGTATGTCCCAAAGGTTCTGATCAAGAATCTATTGGAATGCTCAAGAGTACTCCTACAGATGACCCTATCTCCACCTCAGATCTGCTGATATTCCCCTCGAGGACCTATCTCCACCAAATGTGGTGTCCCTAGATAATCAACATTGTCCTCATCGAGCCTAGGTGAGTTGCATCCAACTATACAACTATTACCCCTGTCCATAAGCCTACTTATAGGAAAGGCTCCAAGAGCTCACCACATCACATCATCTGCCATTACATACCACCCAGTGTCATTGCACTCCTCAACATGCCACTGTACGCCACAAACCTGTCCCTATACACCATTGGATACCCCTGGCTATGACTATACAATCTTGTACCATCCTGTGTCCCACCAGAGTCACTACACCTGTCACTCCCCACATGTACTCAATGTGATGTGAAGCACTCCTACTCCATAATGCAGTCCAACATGCTATGACACACCCCCATGCATATCCATGCCCATTTCCAGATCACTGCTCAACACTAGATGCTCCTACACATCCCTAGATGTGATGGCCTAAAGTTGTGTCGGCGTCGGCCCGCACCCAATTGAAATCCTCACTTCCACCATCACATCATCATGCCCTCTGATGAATGGATCCCCTCCAAATCCTCCATGAGGGACCCAAGAAGTGAGTCTCCCTAGCTATTAGTAGCGATGCCACCACTTATCATCTCCTATGTGTCCTCTATGTCCTTTGTGCCCGAGACAAATGTGAAGAATCTCTAGCTCCACATAAGGCATTGCCCAGTGGCCTACCAATGCCACTTCCTCCGACAAACTCCTACCAGAGCATGATGATCACCCTATAATACGATGCACAATTGTCATACCAAGACAACCCAAGGAGTCTTCCCATAAGCTTGTTGGCCACTGGTGTTGACCAAAACTCCCCTAGTGAATGCGCACACTCAGTTGCTAGGTTAACTATACCATCTAGGTCATAGTCAACCAGTGTACCTAGGAAATGATAGGTAATCGCTCCCAGATCCCAATGCCAATCTAGGCTTTCAACATCCCTAGTACCTGGAAGCTCCTATTGAGCTACACCTGAATCTATTTCCGTCTCCATAACCTACTCCATAGGGTACCAACTCAGAATCTCTCGCCATCCAAACCCAGGAAAGGGATCGAATGTACGAACTCCCAAGCATCGGACAAGCTCCCCATCTTGTGGATGTTACACCTTGTGTAGTTCATATCGCCTCATCTCATCATCATGGTTAACACATAAAACATGTCAAGATGACTCTACATCTCCCTCTCCAATGTGCAGAGGTAACCTACTAGTGATACCAGCCCCATCTATGTACATTTGAAGAGTGTTGCTTTGATGCTCTAATGTGCACTCTAGCTGGACCATTAGGGAATCCAATCATTCCCCAACACGAGTCAGTTTGGTCATTGAACAGGAAAAAACTTCTCTCATGCCCTCCAGCTCTACGTTTTGTTGTAGAATGTCCTCTTGTACTATCGTGGCCTTCTCTCTCAATGCTAGAAAGTCGACGTGGAACCGATGAATCTGTTGTGGGCATATATCACCTACAAACTCAGTTAGAGCTCTGGATACTTCAACAATTATTGACATCTCATCCATGGGTGGAACCTCCTAAAAATATTTCTTTATGGGTGTAGGTTATATCCTCTCCACCAAGGTGTCAACTGGCGATATCAAAGAGGTCTCTAATAATGGTAACTCCTTGGCCACACCAGGTATATCGATGTGTTCCTCACCATCCTATGGGCTATCAACATTATGCTCAACTTCCTCCTCAGTCTCCTGATATCTAAAGCTAGGTCTCCACCAACAAAAGTGCCCCCTGGTCTCACCCTCTGATTCTGTCGACTTTCCCCACATGATGTAGATGGTTTCACCCTCATGGCCTACACACCTCTAGTGTCTCTATTATAAGGGTGAGGATGGGTCTAGTCTACCACCCTCTTCAAATGAGCTAACCTCTCATTATTCAAATATATTTCTCCTCACTCACTCACTCCTCCCCATTGGATGCTAAGTAATTTTGTTGTTTGGGCACCAAAACTCCCCCAAAAATTATGCAAAATTCAGAGCCAACTCCTTGACCCCTTACTGACAAAACCCATAAATGTTTTAGCCTAATTCTGACCTCCTAAAAGTACCCAAAATTGGTGTTATGTCCTCCTTGCTAGAAATGATCTCCCAAGTGGCTTTATCTACTACAAACTATCCTTATTTATCTTTAATATGCAATAGGAATGATATAGGAAATTTTCCCGAGTGTAGGGGAGAGGTTTCACATCAAATCCTGTCACAAGATAACTGAACTCAATTCCACAAAAATGTTGTTTATTGACCCTATGTGCAGGCCCTAGGAAGATAAATTTTTTCCCCTCAATAATAGTCACCTCCAGCGCCAAAAATTTCCACAAAGGCTACCCTTCCCCTCAAGCAACTCCACTAACTTTCTCCCAAAAAAACACTCTTGGAAGATAGCCGAAATGAGTGGTATGACTTCTCTACTGTGTCCTCCTTGGAGTATAAATTAGCTAAAGGAATCTACTGAAACGTGCTACAATACTCCACAAACCCTCACGAAATTAGCAATAGCCTTCCTCCCTAGGGTGGCACTCATAGTCCACCAAAATAAGGGTGATTCCTGCCCTTGGAGAACTCTGTGCTAAGGAGGACTTGTGACTTAACTAAACAACTAGAGAAATGAAAGAAATATATGAGTGAACAAAGACCCCAGTAACTTCTATCCTCCTCCTATTTATAATTTGTCTGCGCTCCTCATGTGGGTCCCTCCATCCAATATTTCAAACTCCTTCCCTTAGAAATTCAAGTTTCCTCTCCAAGTAGTGCATATTTCTTGTAGGTGTGGCCCCCACATTCCACTAGCAAAATAATTTTCTATTTCTCCTAAGTCCCATATGCCAAAAAAACTACATTAAATTCCTTAGATGAAAAATAAAAATTGGGGACATTACAAAAAGTGGCCTCCTATGAAAAAATAATAAAATAATAGGAAAATAATAAAATAAGAGTTATTAATTTTGGGTGGAAAAGAAGATTATTTTTTTTTAATTGTATTTTTCCCTTATCTCCTTATAGGTTTACTCAATTTTCAATTGTCAACAGTCATTGGATGCGGAATTAAATTCCGCAACCAATGAGTGCCCATTATGCATACTTCTAAGAAGACCCACATTGATAAAAATGAAGATACATTAAAAAAACATTTTGAACATCCTTTTTAATGTATCTTTGATTTTTATCAATGTGGGTCTTCTCAAAAGTATGGATAATGGGTAGTCATTGGATGTGTAATTTAATTTTGCATCCAACGAGTGTCTACACTTGAAATTTTAGTAAACCTATAAGGAGATAAGCCAAAAATACAATTAAAAAAAAAACAATTTTTTTATTTTCCCTCCAAAATATTTACATGTACCTATTTTTAAATTTAAATTATTTTGATTGGTTTACATATTATGTATGTGAAAATTTCTTGGGCACTTTTAGGCTGAAATTTCCTCTAATGCATATACTTTTGCTTTTGATGCATCTATCGTGACATTATTAACTTAAAAGGATAATGAAGGAAATGAACGACCTATTGCTTTTATGAGTGCTGGTTTACAAGGGTTAGAGATAAACTACCCTGCCATTGATAAACATACCTATGCAATATATAAGGAAGTTAAGCATTTCTAGCCCTATATCCTCAAAGCTCACACGATCATATATGTGTCTCATCCAATGGTCATAACACTTTTTACAATAGGAAATGGGTGAGAAGAGAGTGAATTGGATGACCTAATTACAGGAATATGATATGGAGTTCAAGCTAAATAATATTGTTAAGGGCCATGACCTTTTTCGGATCACTATAGAAGCAAGAGATTCTCCAGAAGAATATCTTTTAGGAGGAAACAAGAAATAGAAATTTACAACCTTGAACAAGTTCCTCCAACAAGTTCAATCATGCCTTGGTATTCAAATGTATGGAAATATCTAGACCATGGCACCTTTCCCACACATCTATCAAATAAAAAAAAAAGGGAAATTTTCCTAAAAGCTCTATCTGGTCAGCTCATACATGGAGTGTTTTTTTAGAAGCACCATAATGTTGTCCTGCTAAGATCCCTAGAGCCTCAGGAAATAGAAAGGGTGTTAAAAGAGTTGCACGATGGACCAACAAGTGGACACTTCACAGGTGATACAACTGTACATAAATTAATGAGGGATGGTTATTATTAGCCCATTTTGTTTAAATATGCTTATGCTTATATCTAAAAGTTCCCAACATGTTGAAGATGCGTTGGTTGAGTCACAAAGTTAGTCGTTGCACTGCTACCAATAGTGGTTGAGGAACCTTTCCAACAATGGGGATTAGATGTCATGGTGATATATTTCCACACTCATCAAAGCAACACCAATACATTTTAAGAACAATAGATTATTTAACTCAGTGGGATGAAGCGGTTCCTTTAAGGAAATTCAATGAACAAGAAGTCATCCAAATTCTAAAGCAGAATATCATAACCAGGTTTGATGTTTCAACATCTCTTATCTTCGATAATGCAACTTACTTTTCGTCTTTAAAGTTTATGATTTTTCATTAGAGAATGTTATTGTTTTGAAGCATGCATCAAATTATTTCCCACATGGGAACAATTTAGCATAATTGACTAATAAACATCTTATTTTCATAATTAATAAAATTGTCTTCTTTGAACAAAGGAACTGGCACAATGCTTTGGTGAATGCATTATGGGCTAACCATGTAACTCCCAAACACTCTCTTACCTCACCATACTTCTCATTGATGGTAAAAAAAATAGTATTGCCACAAAATATCTATCTCCCAACCTTGCAAGTTTCCCAAGAGTCTCAAGGAAAACCATGTCTTTTGGTTCAAAGTAGGATAGCTATCTTACTTAAACTTCAGGAAGAAAGTCTCAAAGACATAGAAATATTTTTCATACACCAAAACCATATCAAGCATTGGTTCAATAAGAAATCTATGGGGACTAATAATGTAGATGTGGGTGACTTAGTATTGAAGTGGGATAAAGCCCATGAAGGGAAAGGAAAACACACAGAATTTCAATCTCTATGGATTGGCCCCTTTACCATCGAAGAAAATCTCGGCCATAATGCTTTCAAGCTGAAATATTTGGATGGGAGGATTGATCCTCTTCCGATTAATGGCTGAGATCTCAAACACTACTTTCAGTAGCAACTCTATGCTACATTTCTCTATATAATGTTCTTTTGTTTTTCATTTATTGTATGTTTTCTATTTGCTATGTCAAGTCATTATATTCTCTTATTTTCATTTGTTGGTAATTGTAAATAAATAATAGATTTGTGTGAAAGTGTTTATGGCTTTGAAGGACTATGTGGCAAAATGGATAAGGGATGTGACAACTATAACGCTTGGATATATGTTAGTTCTACTTCTTTATTTGGGAAGATGCCTAATCTCAAGTAAGGTCTAGACGGAAAATACGATACATTCAAGAAGAGGACCTTGAGTGAACCTATAATACTCGTATATATACTATCATCTTTATTCCTCAAACTGATGCTAAATATACTTGGTGTTTTACTTGCTTATCCAATCAAGTAGAGAAAGGATAAGGGGAAAATTGTAATGCCAGTTCTTATATCTACCCACTTTTTCTGGCTTGCATGGGGTAAACATGAGTTGAGGTCTAATATGAAATGAATCAACCTCCTAGATAACCTTAAGGAAATGGAATCGACAAAACAAGACCTTACTGACTTCCCTTAGGTGCTACAAGACCCCTAGGAGCTAACCAACCACTCCAGGTGTCCAACCCCTAAGTTAACTTAACTTTCTAATGACCAAGGATATCAGTCACTACTATGAATAGGAATGACGTTATCTGAGACCTTCTAGTCGCTCTCATGAGCCTACATCCTTACGAATGTGGGCTTTTCAACTCAATTCTATCCCAGTGACCACGAGATCTAAGCCACGTTTTTAGCTAGTCACCAATCCACTACCCAGAACTTGATGAGACTTTCCCGAAGGATGATTAACACAAAGAGAAAGTTTTATACAAAAAACATAAACAAGGACTTGAAGTAACCCTGTCTAAGCATGACAGACATTCCATCAAACACATTGGGAACTGAGATCTGCAGGTCATGAATTCATATTAGAACATACAGATCTAAAAATCATCTTAGGTTTACTAAGAAGGAATATTTCCCTCTCATAATAGTTACATTAATATCTATTATGTGTTTCATTCAATAATATTTAATTTTTCAATCAAACATGATAAAATTCATAATTTGGATCTGTCATAAAATCATGCTTATAACTAGCATATAAACAGATAAATAACAATGATAGAACAATCATTAAAGCCACATAATAACAAGTACATTTACTCATGAAAAACAAGAGGAACTTATCTCTTATTGACATATGTAAAACACAACCAAGTCAGGGACTTCCACGTAGCACCCGACCATAGATTGGGCTGAAACAAATATTTCTTCCAACCAATCACAAATATTCCATATTCTAAGCATGAATGTGGATTCTCATGGGATAAAAGAATCCATAAAGAACTAAGGGAATCTAGAGTTTAAACCACCTTCACCGTCACACTCTCGTGATCTCACCTAAACTAATCCCGAGATCACAAAACCAAACCAAGCATAGATGCCTCAGTATTCCTTCATGACACCTTGATGATTTTTCCTATCTCCACCCACCTGTTGAGGGATTCCTAGAGAAAACCATATCCACCCCCAACACTTGGGATTTTCCTGAGACCACCTCACCCACATCCAAAACCTTCTATAAATCCAAAGCTCAACCAAGAATGAATCCCATTACACCATGGCTATTCGGAAATGTCAAGGCAAGGTTGAAACCACTGTCAAAATCTAGTAAAACCCATGTCAATGACAAAAAATGAACCAAATACACACATCCATATACCATGCATTCCAAAACCAACTAGGAAATCATACATGCAACCTAATACCTACGAGTATTCCTTTTGAAGCCAATTGATTCAACTTTCCTTGCTTAATCCTTTCTTTCCTTGTCCTTCCTTTTATTTCCTTTTATTTCCTTTTCTTGATTTATTTCCTTCTCCTCTTAGTGCTCTTCTCCTCTTTGAAACAAATTCCAAAACTCAATTGACAAAAGTTGTGAACTAATTCTTTGATTCCTTCTTATTATTGATACCTCTAATTTCTTCATTTTTCTCTATTTCCTTTATTTTCATAAATAAAAGCCAATAATGCATTTTTTCTTTTTCAAAGTCTTTGCCAATGCCTTTGCCAATTTCCCTTAGCCATAATAAGAAACAAGTGATGCCCACTAGGATGATTTTCCCAACATTCAACTTGGAATACGTGTCTCATGACCTTGGTTTTATTTTTCCTTTAATAACTTTATTACATGAAATTTTAATCCGAGGTTGTTAGAGACTCCTCCTCCTTAGGGGAACATTGTCATTAGTTTTTTGTGAACCTATAACCAACAAGACCGTTGAAAAGAAAAACATATTTCCCATGGTGTAACAAACTTGGGTTAAAAGATCATGTAATAAAGTTAATAAAGGAAAAATAAGAACAATGTATTGGGACATGTATTCCAAGATGAATGTTGGGAAAAATATCCTAGTAGGCATCATTGTTCTGTTATGGCTAAGGGGAAATTGGAAAAGGCAATGGCAAAGGCTTAGTAAAGGAAAAAAGGCATTTTTGCAATTATTTATGAAAATAAAGGAAATTAGGAGAAAAGGAAGGTGAAAGGTCACAAGTTGCATGTAAGGAGGAAATTGAAGGAACATTAAGGAAAAATGAAGAAATTAGTGGCATGCATATTAGAAAGGATTTAGAGCATCAATTTAGGGCCTTCTTTCAGGTTTTTTTTTTTTTTGAATTAGTCTTAGAGAGGAGAAGAGCACCAAGAGGAGAAAGAAAGAAAGCAAACAAAGTAAGGACAAGGAAAGTTAAGGAAGGAAAATTAAGGCAAAGGGAAGTAGGGATCAAGGAAGGAAAGGTTGGATCAACCAGCTTCAACAAGAATAATTGTAGGTAATAGGTTGCATTTATTATTTCCTAGCTGGTTTTGGCATGCATGTGTGTATTTAGTTTCTTTGTTGTGGGTAGCATGGATTTTGTCGGGTTTTGACAGTGATTTTAGTCGTGCCTTGCCATTTTCAGATAACCATGGTGTGATGGGATTCTTTCTTGGTTGAGATGTATATTTCTAAGACTTTTTGGATCCAAGTGAGGTGGTCTCAGGAAAATTCCAAGGGTTGGGGGTGAAGATGGTTTTCTCAGGGAAGCCCTCAATAGGTGGGCGGAGATAGAAAAATACTCAAGGGATGGTGAAGGAATTCTGAGGAATCCAAGATTAGTTTGGTTTTTTGATCTCGGGATGGGTTTAGGTGAGATCATGTGATGGGCACCAGTATTGCAGCAAGAATGTTGCAACTCTTGGAGCTACCAACTTTACTTTATCAACTCGAGGTCCGTACAAACTTGGAGGTGACAGTGTTGTATACACAAGTAAAAATGATCGTTTTTCCTTTTGTCAATGTTCAGCTGGTGAGAGACCATTAGGGTTTGCAAGCCAGACTTCTATGGATTTAGAAAAATCTTGGTTTCTTGATGAAAGAAAGAGAAATCTACTCTATTAAAGAGTTGATCTACTACAATAATGAAAGAGAATGAAATTCAATGTTAGGGCACAACATTTCCTAATTAACTGCTAAGAGCTATGATTTGCAATGATGCTAAACTAACATGAACAAAATAATACTATCCTAAGCATGGAAGCTAAGAACATCAAACACAACTTCTATGCATGTAAAGGACTGTAAGAATTTGTTTTGTCTTTTTATGCTTTTCATGAAAGTCAAGTGTGCAAACTAATCTCTTTTGGTGATGTGGCAAGTGGTTTAGGGGTGCTGATGGATGGCTGGAAGGTTCAAGAGATGGTTGGAAGGTTTAGGTGACCCTTGGGTGACCTTGGGAGGCTT
Organism: Pinus taeda; assembly: GCA_000404065.3. Classification (NCBI taxonomy): domain Eukaryota; kingdom Viridiplantae; phylum Streptophyta; class Pinopsida; order Pinales; family Pinaceae; genus Pinus; species Pinus taeda. Next base: position 26,069 of record APFE031445415.1, read on the forward strand.
CCTAAAGCTTTTCCATTAATTCGGCCTCAAAATAGGCCATACAGGAAAACCTACCGGATGTACTAGAAAACTACATGATTCCCTGTATTTCTATAGGATGCAGCCGTGAGAAAAATTATGGGTGTTGGTGGTGATGGAAAGCTTAGGGAAAGTTTTTGATGGGTGGAATGGAGTGAGAAGAGGCCTAGGATCACTCAAAACCCAAAACCAAGTTTAGGAGATGGTTGGATTCGCTCAAAATGCTTGAGGAAATTTCTATGTAAAATGATGAACTTGTTGAAGGTTTTGGTGAAAACGAGGAATGCCTATGGGTGAATTAAGTTGGAAGGTGGTTGCTTGCTATGAGATATTTGTCTACTTCTAAAGTTCCTGCTCTGCATCAAACATGTGTAATTTCCAAAAATTCATGTAAACAAGAAGAATTCTCATGAACTAGAAAAGCAGAATTTAATGAACTAACTATCTACCTTATGCATGAAGAAATTGTTGAATAATATGGAGTCATGGATGAGATATACTCCAAGAATGAACATAGAAAAGATGGCAATCAAATCCTACTTTTCAAAATTGATGAAATGCTATCTTAAGTACATAAAATTCTAAATATGATGAAGGAAATGGAAATCTGCCTTTTTGGGCTGCATAAGGGTCTTTTCCTCAAATCATGATCCCATAAGGAAGAAGTGAGGCCAAGACACCTACTAACAGCCTTGTGGAGCCTCTTTTATCCCTTCTAGCTTGATACTAAAGTAAGGCCAAACTAATAAACAATTAATCAAATCTACACTATTTGCAATGAAATACTTTTAACAACAATTTAACCATGAATCTATGAAACTAAGCTTAGCAAAAAGATAAAAGAAGAGGAGCCTTTGTTGCTAGGGTTGGACCCTAACCCAAGTGCTTCAGCCCTCTGAGTTAACTCGATATTGAATCAAGAACAAACTCATTCTTATTGCCAAAACATAAAATTACATCAATAAGTCTTCCACAAGTCTGGAGCTCGAAAATAGCTAGATTATTTCAACAAAAATTAGAATCCTAATGAGGCTCTAGGCCTCTCTACTTATACAACCGAATTCTCCAACGAATCCCTTAAATTTAGGGAGGATTGGCTCCCAAAATCGAGATGAACTACTCTTTATCTATCACTTGCTCGGCTGCCTTCTAATCTTCATGGCTTGGCTGCTTGCACTTCAAGCTACTGGGATTAATGAAGGAATATTCGAATGGAGTAGGAGTAAATGAGGAGGATTTACCTCCTACAATCTCTCTTCCTTGTCCCTTTCGAGGTTCAAACCTTATTCTTTGCCAAAATTCCTTGATTTTCTCTTCCAAACCCACATTCAATGCATATTAGTCCACTAGGCATAATATATCACTTTTACTCATCTCATTAAACAAAATATAATCGAAACATGTAATAAGTTGTGAGAATAATTTGTTTGACTAAGCTAGGAGGTGAATTAAGGCCCATATAATTACCCAATAATGAGGCTTATCATCACCCCCTACTTAATGTGTTTCTCATCCTTTGAGCAACTCAATCAATGTCCATGTCCTTAATAGCTCTAGTGGCCTCCTTGACATCCCATGCCTCTGTTGTGGTTTTCTCTTCTTGTTCATAGAAACTGCTTTATTTTCTACCTCCTCCTATTGCCTCTTTTCTTCTTATTCCTTCCTTCCTTCCATCATTCCTAACAGTAGTGGTGGACTGAGTTTCAAGCCAATCCAATTAACTTTAAGCCTCTGTATGGATTGCTTGTACATGGGTGTCATGTTTAGTTCTTCTCTCATTCTTTGAGGAGAGTGGTACTCTCTTATCTTTAAACTATATGGAAATTTGTTCCATCTCCTGAGGCAAGAATGTATGCTGTCATCCCCTAACAACCTGAACATGTCCTCAAAATGTGAAATTTCTTATTTGGGAAGCAAGATACCTAGTTTCAAGCTGAGGATCATTTTCAATTAAATTATATGTGTTGATGAGGGCCATTGGATTAGATTGCTCAACTCTGATCATAAGGGGCTTTGTTTGTTCTTTTTCCAATATCTTCTTCATTTCTACATCCCTCACGTCCTCATGGTTCATCCATGATGCCAAAGCCATCAACTGTAAATCTCCTAGCTTGGCATTAGGGTCCCATACATTCATGTCCGTTAAGGCCATGTTATTCAAATAAAACTCAGACATCTTGGCCCTGTCTCTCAATGTACTTTGATCACAAAGATCAATGAACTATCTATAACCTTGAAATGGCATAATTCCTCTCTGTGCTAGGGTCTTAATGTGGAACTGCAGCCACTATTCCTTAAGGTATAAGGCATAGGATTTAGCTAGCATCTGACACTGGATTTCTTCCAAAGAGAGGCTAGCCATACATGTGAATTGGTTCTCTCTTTCTTGCAACTATCCTTTCAACCATGCATTTTCTGTCTCTAATAGATTTCTCATTATGGCATCTTTGTCTCTCAAGCTACATAATTCTTTGCCCATCTCCTTGATTTTCTCCTCCATGTGACCAATGTCTTCCACCTCCTTGGCTTTTGCAATCTACATCCATTGTTGAGTTCTAACTCTCTCCTTCTCAAGCTCAAAGAATAGTGGAATAGCAAATTTTTGTGGAATGACCCTGTCCCCTTCAATAAATTTGTAGTAAGAGTCAAGGTTAAGTTGAGGGCTAGGTTGGTTTAATTCTGGGTCCTCTTCTTTAGTTTCTTACAGTAGGCTTTCCTCCTTATCCAATTTTTGAGTCTCATGTAGGTTTAACAGAGTATGTTGTAGGACTGCTTCAGCTTCCTGTAGGTCCTGTAGTGTATCTTATAGGATTGCTTTTCCTTTGGATGAGGTGGATCTAGTTATAGACCTTATCACATAGGTAATAGGAGACTTAGGAGGAGGCATTTTCTCTTGCTATTTAGGTGAGTCCTCAATCACAATGGGAATTTTTGTTGGTTTTTAGGGTTTCCCCTACCTTATCCTTGTGTTTTTCCTTGTCCTAAAATATAAGGGGATCTTCCTCTATCTTTTGCCTCTCTGTTTGATAGGGATGCTAAGAGAAATGAGGGCAATTGCTACTTATCTCTTAGTGGCCTTTGGAGACACTCTAGGTGACTCCTCCTTGTCTTATGCCTCCTCTTTTTCATTGCCCTTTTCCGTATTTTTTTTCCTCTCTTCTTCTCCTTCTAGCTCCTCATCTTTGTTGGGTGTGCAGCCTGATTATCTTCTGTATTCAAAGGTTTCAGCCGGATGTATACCCCAGGAAGACTGTATACC
>APFE031445415.1:34500-68233 GCA_000404065.3 Pinus taeda
CATGCAGGAAATAAATGTGCTCAAAAGGAAATTGGCAAACTCATTTGCAATGAAGGATTTGGGTGCTGCAAAACAAATCCTTGATATGAGAATAACTAGAGACAGGAAAAATCACAAATTAACATTGTCTCAAAGTGAGCACATAGAAAAGGTGTTGAAAAGGTTTAATATGCAGAATGGAAAACTAGTTAGTATACCTTTGGCTAGCCATTTCAAATTAAGTAAGGAGGAGTGTCCCAAGACTTAGGAGGAAATGGCTCATATGTCTAAAGTTCCATATGCATTAGTAGTTGGAAGCTTAATGTATGCAATGGTCTGCACAAGGCCTGATATTGCACATGCAGTGGGAGTTGTAAGCAGGTACATGAACAATCTAGGAAAATAACATTGGATGGTCGTGAAGTAGATTCTCAGGTATTTGAGAGGTACCATAAACCAAGTATTATGCTTTGGTGGTTCAAACATTTCTCTACAGGGATATGTTGATGCAAATATGGCAAGTGACAGATTTAACAGGAGGAGCACTACAAGATATGTATTTACTATAGGTGGAACAACTATCAGTTGGGTTTCAAAAATCCAAAGTGTTGTTGAAAGTAAGCAGAGTATGTTGCCGCTACAGAGGCTAGTAAAGAAATAATTTGGTTACAAATGTTTCTGGATGAATTGGGTATGAAGCAAGATTTGCGCAGGTTATACAGTGATAGCCATAGTTCCATAGATCTTGCAAAGAACTCTGCATTTCATTCCAAGACTAAACATATACAGATCAAGTACCATTTCATACGGTCAGCATTGGAAGATGGATAGTTGAAGCTGGAAAAGATACACACTAACCAGAATGTTGCAGAGATGCTAACAAAAGCTATAACCAGCGAGAAACTGAGAATTTGCTCAGTTTCAATTGGTCTTCAAGTATGATGAAGAAGATGAGAAACAGCCAGGTCCAAAGTGGAGCCATTGTCTAGCAAACGAAGCAGGGGTGGAGTTGCTATAATCAGTCTCCAAGTGGGAGATTGTTGGGTGTGCAGCCTGATTATCTTTTGTATTCAAAGGTTTCATCCGGATGTATAACCTAGGAAGATTGTACACCCCTCCACGCAGGGGGGTGCGGGGGCCAGCGGTCCCTTGGCGGGGGTTCAGGGGCAGCGCCCCCGAAACTAAAAATAGATGTAAAATTTCCTTGTAAAAGTCTAGTAATTTCTAGTCAATCTAGGTCGTTCATCAGGCAAATGATCTAACGGTAGAAGTTATGTTTAATATACAGTTTTTTCCCTAGAGGGAAACCCCTCACTATATATGAGGGAATTGTATTGCGTCTATGTAGATCTGTATTCTGAGTGAGGAAGAGAGAGAAGATTGAGAGCAAAGAGGGTGTTACAGTAGATCTACTGTAGGTTGTATCTCTTCAGTTTGTTGGATAATATAATAAAAGAAGTACTGGTTGTTTCTCCATGGATGTAGCCCAAACTGGGTGAACCACGTATATCTCCGTCTCTCTTGTTTTATGAGTTTTCTATATTTATATTTCTGCAATATTTTATGTGTTCCATTGCTCTGTAATATATAATTTTCTAACAATCTTATTTATCAATCTCTTCTTTGTCATCTTCCTCTATTTCCTCATCCTCTTCCTTCTCTGTCTCCTCTTCTTCCTCCTCATCTGTCTCATCTTCATCCCTCTCTACTTCTTCTCCCTATGTTTTAGTTTCTTGCTCATCGTTTTCACTGACGGTAGGACTGATGTCATATGTGAGGGCTTTGATATCCTCTTTTGCCTTCATGTCTATGAAAAATTCCCATTGGATAGTAATTATGAGGTTGTGGAGGGCATCTTCTTTGATGATTCTAATTAACCCATGATGGGCTAACTGTTGGTGATTTCCCTCCTACACTTTTATGCCTATGTCTATTAGTGATTGCAAAAGGAAGTATGGTATGTGGAGCCTGTGGTGAGGAGGTGTTTCTGCTCCAAACCTCAATTCTTCAAGAATCCTAACATGATACCCATAAACCACAATATACCTACCCTCACATGAGATGTATTTGATAAGGTGGTAGCTCACCTCATTCCATGGGTATGTTTTCCCTCTGAAACTCCTCTCGGCCAATCCTATAGAATGTATGTCTGTATCTTGTAGGTTTCCTGTGTGATCTTGTAGGATTTCCAATGCAATCCAGTAGGAAGTCCTATGCAGGAGACACATGGGAATTTCATCTTCTACAGTTTTCCTGGGTATGAGAGTGACTTTTGCAAGAGTGAGCCTCAAGGAAATGCATGCATGAGTGCATGGGGATCAACAAATATTTCTTCTTATGGCCGAGTTATGTGAGGTGGTGTGTTGGCAGCAGAGGTACATTTTTTATTTTTGGACCGTTGGTCCCCACTACCACCTCATCATTTCCCCCTCCTCATAATCAACTCCTAGTTCATGCCTCCATAGACTTAAATGTTTTTGTCTTGCTCTTCTCCTTTTTATGACTTGACTGTTGCCACATGTGGGAGGACCACCTGTTTTGTATTCATCGATTGAATGAAGGTGGCCAAGTTAAATGGCGACCTTTCACTTATAAACCAACTTACTCGTAACCTTTACATATTTTGACTATATTATGTAAATGAGAGAGTGAGTGAGATACTTACCTATGTTGCTAGCCCTTGCTGCAGTTGTTGAAGACTAGAGGTGCTTGCTGTGTGTTGGTTGCATGCTATTTTTTTCCTTTTTTCTTTTATTTCTCTATGATGATTCCTTTGATGTGTAGGTGCTTGGTGTTGAAGATACTGGTGATGTTGTTGCTTTGGAGCTCCTTCTACTCTTGGATCATTATGTTGGAAGCTTGCTGCAATCATGATTTGTATTCTGTGGGATAGGCTGCTACAAGATTTCCTACAGGATGTCCTGTAGTTGCTTCTCCCTCATAACTCTTAATCACACACTCTGCTAGGATTTTAGGATGGTGACATGGATTGATAGGAAGACTAGGAGTGTGGAGAAATGAGACATTCTCAGGTGCTTCTCCCTCCTGCTCTCTATTTCATGTTTTTTCTTTTTTTCTTGAAGACTGCGACAAATGTAATTTTTTTTTTAAATTGATTTTTTCGATGGTAAATGCAGGGGTGATGAAAGTGGACATAGGTATGGTAATGAAATGGTGATTTAGGGGTGTTAATTCATTGGCATAGTAGGTCATTTGTTTTCCCTAGGGTTACTTCCTGTAGGATTACCGAGCCACTGTAATTCCTACAGGATCATCTTGTAGGGTTTTAGGGGATCCAATAGGTTTACAGGGGATCCTGTAGAAAACATGGCCCCCTTGTAAACTGAAGAAAAGGACTGAAAAAAAGGAAGAAATGGTTGAGTGATGAATGAAAATGAGTGGAAAAATAAAAATTTGAGTGAAATAGGTCCCTTTTTTATCCTCCTTTCTTCTCTGATCATCCTCCTTGCTGACCTACAAATAGAAATTTTCATGATTTTTTTTCTTTTTCTTTTTTGAAAACAACTAGGCTACCTCTGAGAGATTTTCATCCCAGTTGTTTTCCCTGGGTGCTTCAAGAGAGGTTTTCACCCAGGGATCTTTTTATTTTCCTTTTTTTTTCTTTTTCCTTTTCTGACACCATTGGGCTGCCCCAAGAGGTATTTAACCCAATAGTGGGACTCAGGCACCTCATGGACATTTTCACCTAAGTCCTTATTTTTATTTATTTTTCTCAGTGATTTGATGAGGCAGGAGTTGAAAATTGCTCCACTAAAATCACTGTTTTATTGATATCATCAATGAACTCGTGCCTTGAGAATGGTATTTTGTAAACTTTCAATTGGTGTCCATTAACAAGTAAAGGAATGGCCTCTTCATTTATGGTTCTAATCTACACTGAACCATTATCATGAAATCTCTCTATAACATAAGGTCCTTGCCATCTTGTCCTCAACTTTCCCTTAAAGTCTTTATATTTAGAATCATATAACAAGGCCCAATCACCTTCTTGAAATTGTTTATCCTTGATGTCTTTATCATGCCATATCTTCCTTTGAAGTTGGGTTACCTCTATCTACAAGAAGGCCTGCATTCTAAACTCATCTAAACCATTTAACTGTAGCATTCTCTCTTTCTGTGCACTACTGAGATCTAGATCTAGTTGGGCTACCATCCTTATTGCTTTATACTCAAACTCAATAAACATCAAGGCCTTTTTCCCATAGACCAGCTCATAGGGTGTGAATCCATTGGTGGTCTTCCAGGTGGTATTATAGGCCCAAGTGGCCTCAACTAGCCTATCTACCCAATCTTTCCTATTGCTATTAACCACTTTGATCAAGATGCCCTCCAGTGCTCTGTTGGTCACCTCCACTTTCCCATTAGCTTGTGGGTGATAGGGAGTGGAGGTCCTATGCTTGATCTTATGCTGGCTTAGAAATTCTTCAATCATGTTGGAGGTAAACTAGCTGCCTTGATCAGTGACCAGTTCTCTAGGGTACCCAAATTTGTAAAGTACATTCCCCCTTAAGAACTCAGCCACCTTCTCCTCTTTTGTTGCCTTAATTACCTTGGTTTCAACCCACTTAGTCAGGTAGTCAATTCACACAATGATGTACTATTTTTTCTTGGAAGGAGGGTCAATAGGTCCAATGAAGTCCATGTCCCACTTGTCAAATGGCTCGAAAGTCACTTGAGGCTACAAAGGCATTTCATCCCTTGGAGTAGGCTTTCCCATTTTTTGGCACCAATCACACTGACTATTATATCTTTTCACATCCTGATGAAGAGTGGGCCAGTAATAGCCTACTTTTAACACTTTGAACTTTATCCTTTTTGCTACAAAGTGACCTCCACAAGGCCCATCATGATAGGTTAGAAGAATGTCAAAGACTTCCTCCTCCATGACAGACCTTCTCAAAATTTGATCAGGTCTAAGTTTGAAGAGATTGCCCCCAATCCAAGTGAAGGGGGTGCTCTTTCTTATAATCTTGCTTTTCTCTTTGGAGGACAAGTTCGGTGGGAACTGTGTAGATACCAAATAGTTTTCTATGTCAACAAACCATGGAGAGAGAACTGAAATGGAGAAAAAGTGCTCATCCAGTAATTGGTCATCAACCATTCCCTCTTCACCTGCAGGAAAAGTTAACCTAGACAAAAAGTCTGCAACAACATTTTCCTTACCAGGCTTATCAACAATATTTAGATCAAACCATTGTAATAAAAGCAACCATATTATAATACGAGCATTAACATTGGGTTTATTCATTAAATATTTGATTGCAACATGGTTAGTATGGAAAAATGTTTGATAGCCTGTAATATAATTCCTAAATTTGTTCAATGAATGCACAATAGCCGTGAGTTCCTTTTGAGTTATTGTGTAGTTCAATTTAGCCTTTGACAGATTCTTATTGATAAAGTAAATGGCATAAGGAAATTTTTCATATATCTGACCTAGGGTTGCTCCTATGGCTTTGTGTGACGCATCAGCATGAATGTTAAAATGAAGGGCCCAATTTGGGCCTCGGAGAATTGGGGCAGTGGTTAACCTATTCTTCAAGATGTCCAAGGCCTCTTGAGAGCTTTTTGACCATATAAACTCATATTCCTTGGCCAATAACCCAAATAAAGGAGAGGCCTACTTGCTGAAGTCCTTTATGAAACTTTGGTAATATCTAGCTAATGCTACGAAACTTTTGACATCTCTTTGCTTTTGAGGAGGTGGGACCCTTTTGATAACAACTATCTTGTTGGTGGTCCACCTACAATCCTTGTTGAGATATTCCAGAACAGTCCCTTCAATCATCAATAATTCACATTTCTTGGGACTGAGAGATGGGTTCATCTTAATACATTTGTGTAGTACCTTACCGAAGTTGGACAAAGCCTCCTCAAAATCACCCCCATAAGGTGTGAAATCATTGCATAGGCCAAAAGGAAGGACCCTATAGGAAAAAGTGCCCCAAGGACAAGTGAAGGTGGTTTTACCCTAGTCTTCCGGGCTAATCTGGATTTGGTTGTACCCACTGAATCCATATAGGAAAGAGAAAAACTTTATCCCTTATAGGTCATATAGCACTAGGTCGATGAAAGGTAGAGGGAAATGGTCCTTCTTTGTGGCTTTGTTCAGTTCCCTGTAATCGACACAAATCCTCCACTTACCATTTTTCTTAGGAACTAACACCAAAGGGGAGACCCATTCACTGTCGAAGATAGGATAAATGAATCCTGCATCTAGAAATTTTTGGAGTTCTTCTCTGACTATATATTTAAGTGATCCGATAATGGATATTAAATCAAGAAGAAAAGGTATTATAGACTCATGTGCAGGAATGCCTATATTATTTAGTGCAACGGATTGAAAATATTGCGAATAATATATACAATGAATAGTTATAAAACATAATAAACACACATCAACACAGTCAAAATAATGAAGGAGTTCACCAGACCCCCTGGCTACATCTCTTGGTCCAAGATTTCAGTGTCAACCTCTATATTATGTCTTTCATAACAGAGTTTACAGGTGCGAGCTCAATCAGATCCATAACACAACAACAATGATATTACACAGGGATTTCACTCGAAAACCTCGAGTCTAAAGAGTGCACAGACTCTCCCTCTTAGTGCCTCTGATCAACTGTTTGTAGGTGTGTGTTTCTCTGACTCTTTGTCTTCCCTCTTGAGTGGTTTTTAAGCCTAACAATGTTGTCTATCCGTCTCCCTGTTCGGGTTCTCTGGCTTCCGGCCGTTTCCCTTCTTCCTCACGCTCTCTGGCTCCCATCGAGGGTTCATGCACTCATTGTTGAAATGCTTGGGGGCACAAGGCTGCTAACACGGAAAAATACTGGCAGGCATGGGTGGAACTGGTCGTTTGGCCTTCCCCCGGCAAAATCCTTAAAACAATGCATTTTTGGTCTCCAAAGGAAAATACACAGAAAACATACAAAATCTGACAAAAACACTTTCTATCGGACTTCAAATAATATCCAATCGCATCCATAATCCCTATCAGTTCTGGCCTTTATCGCATGTTGCAAGGTGCGACCCTTTCATATGACTGCAATCCCCCTCCTCCGTTGATCGTCGATCACCAATATCGGCGTATCGCATATCGCGGGGTTTTAGGTCTTCTGCATTGTTGCACCAATCCACTCCGCTGATCGCTAATTACCGATATCGGCGTATCATATGTCGGCTCGTCGCGATGTTCTGGGTCATTTCCCCTTCTGGTTATCTGTGATGCGAGAATCTCAATCTCATATCGCAAGAGTCCCTAGCCTATGGTAAGTCCTCCCTTCAGCGATATTGCGATGTGATTCAATTTCGCTCCACCATTGATCTGCATGCTTGATCAACGATTTATATGTCATCGTTGATTTCAATCACTTGGATGTTGAGTTTTTATGTGCCACTGGCTTCTCCGATGCAATTTTATCTCATTCGTTGATCCCGTGGATCCAACGGCTCTGGTGCATTCTTGCTGCACTTCTACTTTCCTTTGGATTTTTAGGTTTTTCTACCATTCTTTCATTTACACTATTAATTAATGAAGAAATTAGACTTAGACGTTCTGTATACAAGATCCATTTTGGATCACACCTTCCCACTGAAAAGCTTTTGGACCACCAAAAGTTGGTTTTAGGCATCGATCAGGTGAGAATATTGCTCCTTCACCTGTCTAACTTCTATCCATCATGCTTTGCTTTGATTTGAACCTTTGAGTCCCACTCTCAGGTACTCAACATCCGCTTGACATGTAGTTCTTACCTTCATGTCCAAAACTATGTCCTCCTGTGACTCATTGAGATACTCAGACAACAAATCCCCAATAGAAGGAAAATGACTTTGCTCTTCAGGATCTTCAATCAATGAAGGTTCATACAATCTCAAGTTTTCTGCATTAACAACTGAATAGATCTACATAGAAGCTGGCAAATCAAGGCAAAAAGCATTTTCACCAATCTTATCAAGTATCTTGAAAGGTCCATACCTTATTGGCTTTAACTTCTTACCTTCACCTTGAATTTTGTCTTTGCTAATGTATAGCCAAAATTGACCACCAACTTGAAAACTATGCTCAATTTGATGCTTGTCATGTCTTGCCTTGTACTTGGCTTGACTTCTTTCCAGTTGTTTCTGTACTGCCTGGTGAATTTCCTGGATTTTTTCAATGAAATTGGTTACTTTGTCCACATCACTGTGTCCATCAACTACTATGTCTTTACCAAAGACAAAATCCAAGGGAGATTTTGGTATAAAACCAAAACAAGTCTCAAAATGAGATGTCTGAGTAAAAGAGTGCTTGGCTTGGTTGTAAGCATGTTGCACATAACACAAATGCTCATCCCAAAGCTTGGGATTCTTGCTGCAATAACCTCTGACCAACTGGATCATTGTCTTGTTGATCACTTCTATCTGACCATCTGTCTGTGGATGAAATGTTGTGCTCTTCTTCAACTTGGTGTCCATCAACTCCCATAGATTTGAACAAAACTTCCTGACAAATCGAGAATCTCAATCATATACAATAGAAGTGGGTAACCCAAAATGAACCCACACATTCTGAAAGAACAACTTGGCTATTTGTTCGGCTGTAACTTGCTTGTTACATGGTATTAAGATACACATTTTACTGAACATATCCACAACAACATACAAATAATCATGACCTTTCCTAGAGTTTGGAAATCTCCCAACAAAATCCATGGAAACACTTTCCCAAGGATGAGAAGGAATTGGAAGTGGAGTGTACAAGCCTAATTTCCTATTATTAGGCTTGCTTGTAGCACACATAGTACACCCTTTGATATATCTAGAAACTGTCTCATGCATTCTTGGCCAATAACAGAACCTTTGCAATTGTGCAATTGTTTTACTTACACCAAAATGACCTGATATGAGAGAAGTATGTGCTTCTCGGATTATGTTAACTTTTAGTTTGTGGAATGCATAACTTTCCCAAATGATATAAGAGTTGGTCCTTTACATAATAATCCAATTCCTATACTTTCTTGCCATGACTTAAAGTTGCATATACATCTTTAAAATATACACCTTGAGCATATTGTTCAATGTAACTTTCATGCATTACTGAGTTATGCTTAAGTATAGTAGACACATTTATGATTGGTCTTGATAACATGTTTTCAACCTTATTGTGTATGCCCTTCTTATATATGATGAAAAGATGAAATTGTTGTAGAAAACCCATCCACCTATAATGTCTTGATTGCTACAATTTAGTTTGTGAGTGCAAATATTGAAGTGGTTGATGATCTGTATGTATGATTGTTTCTTTACCCATTAGGTAATGTTTCCACTTTTTCACACTTTTTACTAATGCATACAATTCTTTATTATATGTGGGATAATTACCTATTGCAGAAGTAAATGTCTCAGAATGATAGCATATGAGTTTTCTATGTTGCATCAACACTTCTCCCATGGCATAGTCACTGGCATCTGTCTCAATCTCAAATGGATGTTGAAGATCTGGCAGTGCTAGTACTGGTGTTGTATTGATTTTCTCTTTTACGGCTTTCGATGGCTTTCTACTATTTGCCTCCCCACTTAAACACATGTTTCAACCCTGTTAAAGCATGTAATGGAGCTGCAATAAAAAAAAAATTAGCAATAAACTTTCTCCAGTATTGTGCTGCCCCTAGGAAACTCCTAACCTTTGTAGCAGATTTTGGTTTAGGCTAGTTCACAATGACTTCAACCTTAGAGGGATCTATCTTCAATTCACCACCCTCTACAATATAACCCAAATAATTCAAAGATGTTCTGCCAAATTCACATTTTGACAATTTTACATAGATATTTTCGCTTTTTAAAACATCTAAAGTCTACTTCACATGCTTTACATGGTCTTCCCATGTCTTACTAAAAACAAGAATGTCATCTAAATAAACAATTACAAAATCATCAATAAATGGTCTAAGTACATCATTCATGACTATCATAAATGTAGCAAGAGCATTAGTTAAGCAAAAAGGCATAACCAACCATTCATAAAGTCCTTGCTTTGTCTTGAAAGTAGTCTTCCATGCATCCTGTTTTGCAACTCTAACCTGATGATAACCACTTAGCAAGTCTAACTTAGAAAAGTAAGTTGCTTCTTTCAGCTGATCTAATAAATCATCAATACGAGGAAGAGCATAATTATTCTTGATCATTATTTTATTTAGTGCTCTATAATAAATGCACATTTTCCATGAACCATATTTCTTTCTCACCAGCACGATTGGAGATCCACATGGTGATGTGCTTGGTTGTATAAACCCTTTTATCGAGCAACTCCTGTACCTGATTCTTTATCTCTACATTCTCTAAAGCTGACAACCTGTACATTCCAATGTTAGGTAATGAAGCACTTTGCTGCAAATAAATATCATGTACTATTTATTGCTTGGGTGGTAGACATTTTGGTTCTTGAAATAGAACATCATACTCTGAAACAACTTCAACTAAATCAACTTTCTGTCTAGAATCATAGCCTTCAAATGCATTGGATTTTTCAGGATCCTTTTCCTTTACAACCATTAGTAAAAATTGCTTACTGGAATCACAATTATTTTCATCTGTCCTGGGTTTATGAGAGAATAGTTACCTTTGAGTTTATGAGCTCTTACAATGTATTTTATTCCATCTTTAGTGAGTTGATATTTATTCTTAGCTTTATAGAAAATAGCTTTTCTATCATAAAAATATGGACTTCCCAAAACAATACCACATATTTCCAATGGAACTATATCTAACTCAACCTCATCTACAAATGTTGATCCAATAGCAAACCTAATTTTTCATTGTCTCGTTACTAGTATCTTTATTTTATCACACACCCAACCTAATGGATATGGCTTCTCATGAGGTCTTGTTTATGATCCAAGTGGATCTTCATATACAATAGCATGGGAAAGCTCCAAATTCAAAGTGGCAGAAAAGCAAGTATCTTGACATCAGATCGTGCTCGTCGCCTTGATTCAAACGTTGTTGTTGGCACTCCAATCCGAGTCCAGATGATGAAGTTATGGCAGAAATAAGGTTGCCTTGTTCCTTTGGAAAATGAGGATTTTTCCCTAAAAAATGGCTTTAAACCTTTAAAAGGAAAATCACAATCGGAGAATTCAAGACGTAGGCTTAAGGCAAGTGCAGCGGAACCCTCGATTAGTGATCTTCGACTAAATCGCAATCGAGGGCAAGCAACCAGCGATATCGGGATGATCAGATTGGTGGACTGGGTCAGCGAAATCCAAAGGATAGGACCGGGACCCCTGGGCTGTAGTGATGCAATATGCCAATGTGATAGGGCCAATGTGATATGCCGATATCGGTGATCGGTGAATGGTGATATCAACAATCGGCAGTGGGCAATCCCCCGCTAACAGGGCTATGGAACAAGTGATATGCGATTGCGATATGGCGACCAGACCCGATTATGTTATAAAGTTCATATAATTTGAAATCTGGGTAAAAGGCTTTCCATCAAGTTTTTCCAATGTTTTGTGTATTATCTGTTTAAACGGAAAAAGGCCATTTTAAAGGGGTTTGTTGCATAGAAAGGTTGGACGGTCGACCCGCCAATCCTTTCAAGGAAACAAATTCTATTATAAACAAACAACCTCAATTTAATCAACCTTTGTAACAAAGAAAGATTATAAAGCCCAATGAACACTGAAAGGCAGGGGGGAGAGGATTTTTGGCATGCAGTTCGAGGCAAAGCTTGTAGGAAAGGGCGAGAGGTCATTTTGTCTGAATTGGGCAAATTTTATATGGCTTTTGCCCCTCTCGACGCCACAGATGTTGTGGTGCCATCCATTTCTCCATTTGAGTTCTCCTTTTCTCAGCCATTTTCCAAAATGGAGGTATAAGACTCCTTTTGCGTAAACTAATGATTGTATCCTCTTCTTTTCATGCCATTTAATGAATGAAGGCCTCCCCATTGATCGAGCAGGGCCTGGAGACGTATTCCGAGTTGGAAAAACTTCATTATCAAGTCTTGTTGTCTTCTTTTCATTCCTTTATGTGTTTCCTCTTATTTCTTGTGTGCACATTAAATTTCTGTGTTAAGCTGCAATTTTCACACGTGATTCTTTTCATACATCTATAAGAAAAAGATCCCTGGATCAGTTTGTAATCCCAACTTCTTTACAATTGTTTCAGAAATCAAATTTACTTGCGATCCACTATCAAATAAAGTATCAATCTTATTTTGCTTAGAAATCACTCTAATACGAAAAAGCTCAGTGCTTTCCCTCTCATTATTTTCATTATCAACAGATTGTGTAGAATTACTTGTGGATGCTTCAGATTCTTTACCTTTAATACTTGTGGTTGTAGCTATTGTTTCATCCTCTGAATCTAATCCCAAGTCCTGCTGAATAGCAACGACATTCTTTCTCTCCTTACCACCGAACTTCTTAGGTTTCCGTTCTGGATGCAAAAGCGAGCAATGTACCTCATCGTGTCCTTCTTTCTTGCAATGAGTACATGAAGGTCTATCCTTCTTTATATTGTTTGTTTTCCTCTCCTTCCATTTCAGTTTCTTTTCTTCTTTGTTATTTCTTACAGAATATTTAGATGTTCCCTCAACCTCTGGGTTTACATTCTTACCTCTAGCTTCTAGATGTGTGGCTTGAACTGATACATCATCTAAGCTAGTGGGATTAAACATGAGAATAATATGCTTTAAATAGCTATGAAGACCACCTATATACTTCAATAAAGTCTTAGGTGAGTTTAATGATATACCTAGAGTTAAAGCTCTCTTTCTAAATTCCTGAGTATAACTTTGTACTGTTTGACCCTTCAATTGGCGAAGAGTTTTCCAACTAATCATTGCCTGCTGCATGTAAGCTAAAGGATAGAATTGCTTTTTGATAGCAGAAACAAATTCATTCTAGGTAGAAATGATTTTACCATGTTTTTGTAGATCAGCTTATGTCTTGCCTTCCCACCATACTAGTGCAGTTCCTCCAAGTCGAAGGCTAGCCAACTGAATCTTCTTCCTTTCTGAATCAACATTTTGTACCCTGCAATATACATCAATTTGTCTTATCCAATTATCTAGCTTTTCTGCATTGAGTTCTCCATCATAAATTGGCAAATCAAACTTCACATCTAATTTTATTAAGGAAGTTTTATTCTTCTTCTTAGAAGAGCTAGTGTTAGGCAAAGAAGATGATGAGGATGAAAGGTGATGATGGAGGAGATGGTGGAGGAGGCATTTCCCCTTTCCTTTTGCCTTCTGGAGGGGCAACTAGAAAAGGTTCCTCCGCTCCTTTGTGTGGTTTAGGTGTTGAAGTGCTTTCACTTCGACCCTTCTTAAATTCTAGTTACATCTCTTCCACCATGGCTTGGAGTGTCTTAAAACTTTCTATAAACTGAGATTTTGATCTCAATGGAGCTTCTTCTATCATTCTCCTATGAGAATAGACTCTTCCAATCTCTGGATTAGCCTCAACAAGTTCTCCTTCTCCTAGTCTGAGCTTTAATCTAGTTGGCATTCAAAATCCAGCACAAGCTTGTCTAACCTTAACAAAACCAAATGCTCTAATACCACTTAATCCGATAATGGATATTAAATCAAGAAGATAAGGTATTATAGACTCATGTGCAGGAATGCCTATATTATTTAGTGCAATGGATCGAAAAGATTGCAAATAATATAGACAATGAACAACTACAAAACATAATAAACATGCATCAACATAGTCAAAATAATGAAGGAGTTCACCAGACCCCCGGCTACGTCTCCTGGTCCACGCTTTCAGTGTCAACCTCTATATTATGTATTTAAGAACAAAGTTTACAGATGCGAGCTCAATCAGAGCCATAACACAACAACAATGATATTACATAGGGATTTCACTCGAAAACCTCGAGTCTAAAGAATGCACATACTCTCCCTCTTAGTGCCTCTGATCAACTGTTCATAGTTGTGTGTTTCTCTGAATCTCTGTCTCCCCTCTTGAGTGGTTTTTAAGCCTAACAACGTTGTATTTCCGTCTCCCTGTTCAAGGTCTCTGGTTTCTGGCCATTTCCCTTCTTCCCCGGGCTCTCTGGCTCCCATCGAGGGTTCATGCACTCATTGTTGAAACGCTCAGGGGCACAGGGCTGCTAACAGGATGAAATACTAGCGGGCACGGGTGGAACTGAATGTTTGGCCTTCCCCCGACAAATTCTTAAAACAATGCATTTTTTATCTCCAAAGGAAAATACACAAAAAACATACAAAATCCAACAAAAACACTTTCTATCAGACTTCAAATACTATCCAATTGCGTCCATAATCCCTATCGAGTCTAACCTTCATCGCATGTCGCAAGGCGCCCATGTAAACTCGTTTCGGTGGGTCGTTTGAGGTCGTCCGTGTAAACTCGTTTGGGTAGGTCATTCAAGGGTGCCCGTGTAAACTCGTTCAGGTGGGTAGTTTGAGGGCGTGCCCAGGCACATGAGCCCATATCAAAAATGCTAAGTTGTGACCCAAGGTGGGCTTTGTGCACGTTCGTGCTGCTTGTTTTCCCAACTCTCCCTTGTGCCTTCGTTTCGGTCGTGTGGGCACCCATGTAAACTCGTTCGGCCAGGTCGTTTGAGGGTGTCCATGTCAACTCGTTTGGGTGGCTCGTTCAGGCAGGTTGTTTGAGGGCGTCTGTGTAAACTCGTTCAGGTGGGTCGTTTGAGGGCATCCGTGTCAACTCGTTCGGGCAGGCCATTTGAGGGCGTCTGTGTAAACTCGTTCAGGCGGGTCGTTTGAGGGTGTTCGTGTAAACTTGTTCGGGTGGGTCATTAGGGTGAGTCGTTTGAGTGCGCCTGTGTAAACTCGTTCAGGTGGGTCGTTTGAGGGCATTCGTGTAAACTCATTTGGTTGAGTCGTTCAGTGTGAGGGCGCGCTCAGGCACAAGAGCCCGTATAAAAAATGCTAAGTTGTGAACCGGGGTGGGCTTTGTGTACGTTTGTGCAGCTCGTTTGCCTGGCTCTCCATTGTGCCTTCATTTCGGTCGTATGGGCGCCCATGTAAACTCGTTTGGGCGGGTCGTTTGAGGGCGTCCATGTCAACTCGTTCGAGCGGGTTGTTTGAGGGAATCCGTGTAAACTCGTTCGGGCGATTTGTTTGAGGGCATCCGTGTCAACTCGTTCGGGCGGGTCGTTTGAGGGCGTCCATGTAAATTCATTTAGGTGGGTCATTTGAGGGCGTCCATGTAAACTCGTTCGGGTGGGTCATTTGAGGGCATCTGTGTAAACTCATTCGGGCGGGTCGTTTAGGTGGGTCGCTCAGGCGAGTCATTCGAGTGCACCCATGTAAACTCATTCGCGCTGGTCGTTTGAGGGCGTTCGTGTAAAATCGTTCGGTCGGGTCGTTCAGTGTGACGACGGGCCCGAGCACATGAGCCCGTATCAAAAATGCTAAGTTGTGACCCGGGGTGGGCTTTGTGCACGTTCATGCAGCTCATTTGCCCGAATCTCCCTTGTGCCTTCATTTCGGTCGTGTGGGCACTCATGTAAACTCGTTCGGGAAGTTCGTTTGAGGGCGTTCATGTCAACTCGTTTGGGCAGGTTGTTTGAGGGCATCCGTGTAAACTCGTTCCGGTGGGTGATTTGAGGGCGTCCATTGCAACTCGTTCAGGCGGGTCGTTTGAGGGCATCCGTGTAAACTCTTTCGGGCGAGTCGTTCGGCCAGGTCGTTTGAGGGCGTCCATGTAAACTTGTTCGAGTAGGTGATTCGGTTGAGTCGTTTGAGTGTGCCCATGTAAACTCGTTCAGGCAGGTTGTTTGAGGGCGTTCGTGTAAACTTGTTCGATCGGGTCGTTCAGTGTGAGGGCGTGCCCGGGCACATGAGCCCGTATGAAAAATGCTAAGTTATGACCCGAGGTGGGCTTTGAGCACGTTCATGCAACTCGGTTCCCTGACTTTCCCTTGTGCCTTCATTTCGGTCGTGTGGGCACCCATGTAAACTCGTCGGGTAGGTCGTTTGAGGGTGTCCGTGTAAACTCGTTTGGGTGGGTCATTTGAGGGCGTCTGTGTAAACTCGTTTGAGTGGGTCGTTTGAGGGAGTTCGTGTAAACTCGTTTAGGCAGGTCGTTCGAGGGTGCACGTATAAACTCGTTTGGGCGGGTCATTTGAGGGCGTTCGTGTAAACTCATTCGGTTGGGTCATTTAGTGTGAGGGTATGCTCGGGCACACGAGGCCATATCCAAAATGCTAAGTTGTGACTCGGGGTGGGCTTTTTGCACATTCGTGTAGCTCGTTTGCTCGACTCTCCCTTGTGCCTTCATTTTGGTCATGTGGGCACCTATGTAAACTCGTTCGGGCAGGTCGTTTAAGGGCATCTGTTTAAACTTGTTCGGGTGGGTCATTCAGGTGGTTCGTTTGAGGGCGTCTGTTTAAACTCATCCGGATGGGTCGTTTGAGGGCATTCGTGTGAACTTGTTCGAGCAGGACATTTGAGGGCACCCATGTAAACTTGTTCGGGCGAGTCATTTGAGGGCGTTCATGTAAACTTGTTTGGTCGGGTCGTTCAGTGTGAGGGCGCGCTCGTATAAAAAATGCTAAGTTGTGACCCGGGGTGGGCTTTGTGCACTTTCGTGCAGCTCATTTTCTTGACTCTACTTTGTGCCTTCATTTCGGTCTCGGGTGCACCCATGTAAACTCGTTGGGGCGGTTATTTGAGGGCGCCCGTGTAAACTCATTTGGGCAGGTCATTCAAGGGCGCCCGTGTAAACTCATTCGAGCGGGTAGTTTGAAGGCGCCTGTGTAAACTTGTTCGGTCGGGTCACTCAGTGTGAGGGCATGCCCGGGCACACGAGCCCATATCAAAAATACTAAGTTGTGACCCAGGGTGGGCTTTGTGCACGTTTGTGCAGCGCGTTTGCCTGGCTCTCCCTTGTGCCTTCCTTTTGGTCGTGTGGGCGCCCATGTAAACTCGTCGGGCAGGTCGTTTGAGGGCGTTTGTGTAAACTCTTTCAGGTGGGTCATTTGAGCGCGTCTGTGTAAAATCGTTTGGGTGGTAGTTTGAGGGCGTTCGTGTAGTTCGCTCAAGGGCGCCTGCGTAAACTCGTTTGGGCGGGTTATTTGAGGGCGTTCGTGTAAACTTGTTCGGTCGGGTCATTTAGTGTGAAGGCGCGCCTGGGCACACGAGCCCGTATCAAAAATGCTAAGTTGTGACTTGGGGTGGGCTTTGTGCACGTTCATTTAGCTTGTTTGCCCGGCTCTCCCTTGTGCCTTTGTTTCGGTCGTGTGGGCACCCATGTAAACTTGTTCAGGCGAGTCGTTTGAGGGCGTCCGTGTAAACTCGTTCGGGCGGGTCGTTTGAAGGCGTCCGTTTTAAACTCGTTCAGGTGGGTTGTTCGAGGGTATTTGTGTAAACTTGTTTGGGTGAGTTGTTTGAGGACGTTCATGTAAACTCTCGTTCGGTTAGGTCATTCAGTGTGAGGGCGCGCCCGAGCACACATGCCCGTATCAAAAATGCTAAGTTGTGACCCGGGGTGGGATTTGTGCTCTTTCATGCAGCGCGTTTGCCCGACGCTCCTTTGTGCCTTCGTTTTGGTCCAGTGGGCGCCCATGTAAACTCGTTGGGGCAGTCGTTTAAGGGCGTCCGTGTAAACTCGTTTGGGCCGGTCATTTGAGGGCGCCCGTGTAAACTCGTTTGGGCAGGTCGTTCGAGGGCGCCCGTGTAAACTAGTTCAGTCGGGCCGTTTAGTGTGAGGGCGCGCCCATTCACACGAGCCCGTATTAAAAATGCTAATTTGTGACCTGGGGTGGGCTTTGTGCACGTTCATGTAGCTCGTTTGCTCGGCTCTACCTTGTGCCTTTGTTTCGGTCGTGTGTGGGTTGTCTCTTTCTTCTGTTCGTCTTTCTAAAGA
Organism: Pinus taeda; assembly: GCA_000404065.3. NCBI lineage: Eukaryota > Viridiplantae > Streptophyta > Pinopsida > Pinales > Pinaceae > Pinus > Pinus taeda. The sequence continues at coordinate 52,350 of APFE031445415.1, forward strand.
TTCAATGTACCCATAAAGACTCTCTAGGGTAATTTTACTTGGTATCCCTTTGCTAGAAGGGGGTTTAGAAATATGAGGGGAAGTACTCATAGTGTCAATAAGCAAAACAGAGTAAGTGGGAACATATGCACGTGTAAGAGTTGTCTGTAGCAGTGTTTGTAACACATATTTAACTGGATGTAATGTTTGTTGGACTCGAAATCAACAAAGAGACCCAAAACCATAGAACGAGACCCAAAGCCACAAATACAAAGGCCATAGTCTAACTAACTGGAGGAATTGCTCGAAAAGTTATAGAAATTCTGGTCATGTTTAGAGAAAATCCGGCAAGGATTTTTGTAAATCCAAGTTATAGTTGTTAAACTTTAAAATTTTTGGTGTCTTAGACATTTGGGCTGAATCCATCTCCACCATCAAAAATACGATTCAAACGTTGTCTCTATAATTTTTTTTGAATTTTTTTGCCCAAATTCCGACGACTCTTTTGACCGTATGGACAATTCTTCCACCTCATTAGACGACTCCCATACAAAGAGCGCGGGATCTGCAGCCTGTTCCCAGTACTGTGGGAGGTTCTGATCTCACGCGAGGGATTTGAATCACGTTTCAGAGAATGCGGATGAACAAAATATGTCTTTGCTGGCCTCAATGCATTACGATGATAAACAACGTGAAAAGTGGATTCCCGGGCATTCTCGCGACCAAACGCTTTGAAGCTTTTCTGATCTGTTTTAATTACTAGGATCGAAACCCGTCAAACACTCGAATCCATCGCAAAATAATAACGGGGATTCCTCCAAACAACCCGCCGAACCAAAACCAGAATTATTTGATGCGAGGAATTCGAATCAAGTTTTAGAGAATATAGATAAACAAAATTAATATTTATTGGCCTCAAGGCATTACAAAGATAAACAATGTGCAAAGTAGATTTCCAACCTTTTAACAACCAAACACGCCAAAACATTTCCGATATTTATCATAATTATATATAATAAATCTATCTTATAATTTTGTTATATAAACAAACTCTCAAAAACCGAAAAATATATATATATATATATTTTCATTTAAAATATAAAAAATATTAAAAAAAAAATAATGGTAATACTCTTAATAATAAATTATAAATCTAAATAATAACATCTTTATTTCTGACTTGAGTACTAACTAACTTATAATCTTTAAACTAATTTGAAGTTTGACCCATTTACTTTTGATTGATGTTTGAATTAAATAATAATATAATTTAAATTTAAATTTTTAAAAATTATGATCAGCCTAAAATTGTTAAAATATAATATATAAAGACCAAAAAAATAAAAACTATCACCGAAAGATAAACTCTTTCGCATCAGATCACTCTCAGAACTTTTTCTATTCGAGTCCACCACTTCATCCTTATCACAAAATATGAACAATGAAGTGAAGTGATGACACATTGAAGAAGAATATCTTGAAACCACCAATAAAGCAACGGCAATAATTCACTGAATCTGCATTTAATGAATCTTGTCGAATAACCGACAAAAGTATTAAAAAAGTTATCCTAATTTGTCCTACCTTGACAACATGACAAACCCCTTACTTTTTCTATTGAAATCCATGACATCAACATCATTATCACAAAATATGATGGGGACTCTAAAGTGTGCTTACAAAACACAACCACCATAAGAATTAACTTGTCTATGGTTTAGTTTAGATTTTAACCTAGGATATGGTCGCTTACTTCTTCAAGGGGGAAACTTGAAGAAACCTCCAAGAGAAAAGCTCAAATACAATAATAATTCTTGACAAAACATTTCATAATTTACTTGTTTATATATAGTTATCTATAGAGAATCTATCGACATATGGGTCATTTATAATGAGGGTTGACCAATTAATTTGGGCTTTATTAATAAAAAATGATCCTTTTTAGAATAAATGACTATTAATGAACTATTTAACGTGTTTTATTCAATGAAGGTGGCCTCATATATTAATAAAATATCTAAGTAAGGGGGTTAGGGTAGGACCCTAACATGCCCCCTTCACCTTCTAAAGATGAAGTTGAAGAAATTATTAGAGAATCACTATTGATTCGCATGTGGCATCTTTGTAGGTTTTAACATTGTACATAAACTATCTGCAAATGAATTCTTAAAAACAAAAAATATACAATGGAGAGAAACACAAACCAAATACACAGATATTTTCCCTTGGATCCCAAACCCGAGACTACGAGATTGATTTTTCATTATATTCCTTTCAATGTTACAATACATATATATACATGTCGAGGCATTCATAAACCCCAATCCATTAACCATGGATTAGAACATAACTGTAGTTCCCTTGACTAGATCCTATAAAATACCATGGGCAAAAAATCATCATGCCCAAAGTCATGTGAAAAATGCATTCACAAAAGCATAGGTAGGTCCTCCCACCTAATATAGGGTCCAAAAGAAATTCTTGGGGCGTTGCCCCAGACCCCGTACAGGGGAGCTACCACCCCCTACTACGCTAAACACAATGAACAAAAGGTGTTGTCCTCCCCGCGCGTGTGTCTATTCGTGGAAAGAATATAACACACACCCAACATTCTCCCACATGTTGTTTTCTTTTCCACACAAGGGGTTGCATGAGATCTTAGTGCTTGGTACAACCCTGCAACGCCCATTGTTTCTCTACACCAAGAAAACTTCTTAGTGCTAATAGAATTCATCAATGCATCTGCAACATTCTTCAAATTGTCCACCTTTACCAACAACATCTTTTTTCCTCAACCATATCCCTCACAAAGTGATATTGAACATCAATGTGCTTTATCTTTGAGTGATAAGCAGGATTCTTTGCTAAGAAAGTTTCACTTTGGCTGTCACAGTCTATCCTTATAGCTCACTGTACTAATGAACACAATCTCTACAACCAAACTGATTCCTTGCTTGCATGAGTGGCTTCCATGTATTTTGACTCTGTAGTTGAAAGTTCCTCTATAGATTGTCTCTTTCTCATCCAAGTGACTGCACTTGCAAATAGGTTAAACACATACCCACTTGTAGATCTTCTCCAATCCGTATCTCCGACCCAGTCTGCATCAACAAAGCCATGGATGTCTTAAAATTTGTCCAATCATGGTCTTCCTTTGCAGCACAAACCATAATCACTAGTTCCACGCAAATACCTAAAAACCCACTTTACTATTGTCAAATGCTCCTTCCTTGGTTTTGACACAAACTTGCTCAATACTCCCACTACATGCACGATGTCTAGTCTAGTGCATACCATTGCATACATCAGGCTACCAACTGTACTTGCATATCGAACACGGGACATCTCCTCTTCCTCTTCTTGTGTATTAGGACACTGTTCAATAGATAAATTTACACTTACAGGAATAGGAACCTTCACCAATTTACTATCCTACATATTAAACCTCTGCAAAATTGTCTAGACATACTTCCTCTGGTTTGACTAGAGCTTCCTCTTTGCCTGATCTCGTTTAATTTACATGCCCAAAATATAGTTTGAAGCACCAAGATACTAGTAGGGTCCTATAAATATAGGATTACTATATTCTAAATAATTTTTCATCCCACTACGATATTATCAATATTTATTTTTCATTTCGAGTTTGTTATGTTCAAAAGAAATAAAAAAAGAGTGGCAAGAAAAGAAAAAGAAAAAATAGAAAAATAGAAAAGGAAAATAAAATAAAAAGGGGAATAAAAGAAATGTGAAATAAAAGAATAAAAGATTAATATATATAAACACCCCCTACAACAATCCAATTAAAATTCCGCTTTCAGAATTTATTAGAAACGTTCCACTTATATAAGAAACTTTGGTTATAATTTATTTCGGCATTATATGAAATTGTTTGTCATTTTGCAATAATAAGCGCGCATGAATGGACGATGGAGATTGCCTCCGTCAAGATGAACAATGGGAGGATATTTTTGGACCCCCCTACTTTCTTGATGGTTAACAGATTCCGCCCAAACCTCTTGAGGCGACGTGTTAATCCCATGGCGTTTTTGTGGGGTTCCCTCCCAAAACCACTCACTACTCACACACCCCCCCCCCAAAAAAAAACAAATTGTTCACTCCTTCACACTTCTGCCCATCGCCTTCCCATGTCAACTCCACCTATCCCCTCATGACACTTGTACCCTCTCCATCCTCCATGTGGCCGCCACCTCATCCCTCTCCACATCATCACCCTTCTGTATCATTCGACCATTTAACGTTCAAATTTACCTGCCAATTGAACAGTGTACATTTATTCCTTCCCTCTAAATCAATCCATTTCTAAATTAATGAATCCCTATGCCTAAAAAGTAACTGTTCCATTAAAATCCCTCGCCATTCCCACTGTAAAACCATCGTAAGAGTTGACTTTTCTTTCCTTTCACAATTTTATTTTCTGTGTAGGTGGTTGCAGAGAAAATTTACAGTGATCAAGCATCATTTGTCAACTAATTTCATGATAGAATACATTCAATTTATAAATCTGGTGATCTGTTTCCTGATCATCCTCAATTCAAAAATTCCACGTAGAAAGGAAAAGGAAATATGGTTGAAGAAAACCCCATGATTCCCCCAGTCTAGGACCTTGACAAATCTCCTTTGATTGACATCCAATTCAAGATTTCTAAGACTGATTGTGAGTTTAATTTATACAAACTTCTCAATTGGGCAAAGAAGGAATACCTCGACCACATCGATGATCTAAGCATCTGGGAATCCTTTCTCCCTCAATTCATTTTCCCTCAAACCCATTTGTTCCCTGAATTCTCCACCTGGTGTCACCTTCGATACCTCCCTAGTAAGGAAGAATTCATTGCCCAGAATAACGAAATTATTCTCTATCTCCGCTAAAAGAATTTGTCAAACTTTACAAATAAATACCCACGCCTCCCTATATCCCTTTTTCTCCGACTCATTGATGGAGTTATACAAACAACTTACATTTCCCCAAAGAGCTCATATTTTTGAGTGTTTTCTCGCCGAAATCGTTGAATTATCCAAAACGAACTCCCCATACCCTGTTTCCATTTTCACAGAGAATTTCAATGGTCACTCGACTACTTGGTTATTATACAGATCAGTGGGTAGATGAAGTAGTTTTAGGATTCTTGTTAGTTTTATCAGTGGGACAAAAGCCTTCAGTTTTGTTTAATTATAGTCAATTCTTATATGATGCCATCCATGATTAGTTTATGAAATTCAAAGTTGAAGGAGTGTTTAAGTATCAGCCAATGTCAGTGTATCTTATCTTATATTATCAAGAAGACAGATTCAAATTCCAATTGCAAAAGATGGACGAGTAGGGTAACCCTTTGTCAGTTATCCATTGGACTTCACTGGTCAGAAGGAATTCAGAGGAATACACTTATATAGATGTTGTGGACCAGTTTCTTCACACTTGTTTATGTTTCTTATGTAGTGACATTATACCAAGGATATCTATAGAAATCAAGATGGTATTACACCTTTTAGAACAATCAAAGGTTGAAGACTGGTACTCATACCATAACTACACAAAGATCAGGATTTATGGATGTGAACTCCCCCCATATCGCCGACTAGTTTTTGTACTAGTAAGAGTATTTTCTTTAGAGTATGCTAGACAGATGCTTAATATGGATGAGTTGCATTTTGTATCCAAAATGAAGAAATCACAGTTCAAACTAAAACCACAAGCAGACCCTTACATTGTGAACACCAAAGCAGCAGAAAAAAAGGTGGATGTAGTTCTAAACAAGATGAAATTCAAGTACAATTTTACATGGTTGTATGACCCCTTGGGAGTAATCTCTAAACTGGGGGTTGAACAAGAAAGTAATCCATAACCTCATACACCAAGGCCAGAGATAGAACATTATTCAAACCAAGAGGAATGGGTAGAAAACACATTGCAAGAGGCTAAAGAACAGTTGGTCAGTTAGTCATCATTACAAAATCCCATCCCTAAAGATAAAGAGAGAATGAGGCCAAGGGAAAGCATGTCACCTACCAACTCAAAGACACAAGCTGCATACTTTCTTATTTTTAAGAGAAGGAAGAAGGATCAACATACCACAAGCAAAACTGAGCAGAGATAATCCTTAGGTGATCAACATTCAGGAAGAATCTTCAAAAGAAAGAGATACATAGGAGCAAAGAACTTTGGTTTTGACATGCACTCCTTCCACCTCACTCCCTTATATAGAAGACATAACTCAGTCTCTTATTTCTTCTACTTCTCAGGCTCCACCACAACCAAGTATTTTTGCAAGGTACAGAGATATTAAACTAAAGAATGAAGCTCTTAAAGCTTCAACATACTTAGAGTTCTTGAAACAAATTGCCACTGTTAGGTCCCTATACTACTAGTGTAACCCATTATTGTTATTAGTACAACCACCTTATTGTATTTTTGTGCCCATGTAGTCCTCATATTGTTATTATTGTACCCCATAGAAGCCCACTATTGTTATTATTGTTCCCTTACATTATTATTGTTATGTCGGCTTTGATTATATTATGACCCCTTAGACTCATATATATAGAAAGGAGGTCTTGTCATTTGTACCATTGTTGGGCATGGAATCCACCCACAACATGTTTTGGGGCTCAAAGCCCAAGTTTTGGTCAAAGGTTTTGTAAGACTCTGTGAATTGCGGGTGTGGAGGGCGAAGTATAGGTTAAGTCATAGGATTGTCCGCCCTAAAGTATTGTAATGTAATGTAAAGTCATGTCGGCCTACCCATGGTCCGTGGACCATGGGATTATATAAATTAGAGCGAGGCTCTAAGTTGTAAAGGAGGGAAAAAAAGAGAATAATACGAATGGTTTGATCTTAGAGTAGGAGTCTAAGTGTATTGGGTCGTAGTAGTAGGAAGAGGCTCTGCAGCTGAGTGCGCAGAGGCCTAGTAGAGTCTGTAGTTGAGTGCACGGACCCCTGCAACTGAATGTGCAGGGTGGTGTTGAGTCTGTAATCTAGATTGAAGATTACTAAAGAGAATTTGATTCCTATTTATGTTTATTTGTTGTGCATTGCCTTCTTTATGTTCACATCGTTTTATTATTGCGCGCACTAATACGGTTGTTGAATATGTTGTAATGATCATTAGTCTTACATAAACAAGTTAAGTAATCTGGTAATAATAGACTAAACTGCAAGGAACTTGGGTATTATATGGGTTGCTCGAAAGAAGCACTGCAAGTTGTGAAGGGGTAATAAGTGCGCGTAGCGACGTGCACGTAGGGTCAAACTGCGGACTTCCATAAGCTCATCAGACATCCCCAAGGTGCAGAAACCTAGTTCTAGCACCCTCTCATACTACTTTGGGTGAGACCTCAGTCCGCGCTCCGGGGACTGTTGTTGAAAGGGCCAGTGGTACCGGGATTTGCTCTGCTAAATCACCTCTGAACCTAGGTCAGACCCACACAAGCCAACAAATGGTTCCGTTTCCAGGACTGGGATCTACATAAGGCTATAATCCAACAAAGAAAGAAATTGAAGAGTGGTTGGACAAGAAGATTCACGAGTTGGCGGCGCAGGAAAACAGAAATCCACGAGTAATTAAGGAACAATGGTTGGAGTGCTACTTGTATATGGAAATCCATGAAATTTTCTTTGCATCCTTTCCTTTTGAGTTGTATGAGTGGATCGCAAAGTTAACAGACAACCAAGGAAGATGTAGGCTCGAAAAACCAATAGTGTGGACTTTGAAATTAGTGTGCAGACTAGAGGTATCAGGAGATAAGATTGCGCAAGCTATGGACCATTGGCTCGACCGAAAAATAGGAGGATTTCTCACTGAGTTCGCGGTCGACATGACTGTCAGCTACAGTGAGGTGGAGCGACATTTTCTTAAGGGACCACGAGGTAAGTATATTAAATCTTTGAACATTTGGATTAAGATGCCATTGTGTGAAAAATGGGTTATGAGAATAAATTAATGTTTGGGACTACACGAAGTGGGAAGATCTACAGAAGCGGAAGTAGTGAAGAGTTGGAAACCAGCCCCTTAATTTCAGGCGAGAAAGCGAGGAAGAGCTTGTGAAAGTTTCTTTGGGAAGCATGATTAGTTTGATAAGGTAGTGTATTCCACGTTACCACCTCCACCCACGCCGCCACCCATCTCACCATCCTCACCTCCATCTCCACCCACCTCACCTCCACCACCACTGCAGTTCAGTATGGCGAGTGCGATCAAACTACCGGTATTTAGAGGAGTAGGGAATGAAGATCTGGACCATTTCTGGTTCGTGGTAAGAGCAGTATGGGAAGCACAAGGTGTCGTGGATGATAATACTAAAAAGGCTACGCTAGTGAGCGTGCTGCAAGATTGCGCATTAACGTGGTATATCAAGCATTCTAATGACCACCCAAACACAAGAATCGCAGAGATCCAGGCTGCGATGAACAAGAAATTTAGTAGGCCAAAATCAGAAACGCAATCAATCATCGGGTTTAAGGAGATCATGATGCTCCCAGGTGAGACCCCCCGGGATCTAGACCAAAGGCTGAAGAGTACAATCCGCAAAGCCAATATGAAGTTAACGGATGTACAACATCGTGCATGGTTTGTGGCCTTACTTACGCCACACTTAAGGACGATGTTGTCATAGCAAAAACTTTCCACCTAGGCCGAAGCGTTGGATATGGCAATGAGATTACATGAGACCCCTATACAAGACCCTAGGTTGGGAGTCCAACAAATCCACATGTAATTGCAGAATCTATGTCTAGAAATGCAAAGTTTGAAACAAGATAGGACGCCTTGGCCGGAGGTGCGCGAGGAAGTATAGTGCATAAAATGCGAAGGCGAAGGGCATGACAAGGACTAGTGTCCAGTGTTCATGAACTACTTGGTAGGAGGAGGGCCGATGTCGTTAAGACTTGAGGCATAGGCAGGACCAAGCACGACGTCTGCATTATGGTGCGCGATCTGTCAAATATGAGGAAAACACACCACAAATAATTGTCATATGTTGTAGAAGTATACGTAGACGTCCCAACAATTGTTTTGTACTTTCTATAGGTCAGTAGGTCATGATGAACGCACCTGCCAAAGCTATGAACTAATGATGGATTGGACTCCTACCTACAGGGTGCAGACCGAAACACAAGCCCTCAACCCAAATGCAGGGATGGTGTGCACTGGATTTCAAGAGCGCGGTCGAGGTCGAGGTGGAATGGGACCAGGAAGGGGTCGCAGACAGATAATTTGTTACAATTGTGGAGGGCCAAGGCACTATGCCCGTGATTGTACAAACACGACAAGGACATCATATTTGTACTGTAGTCAGTTTGATCATGAGGTAGAAGACTACCCTTCGCTGATAGTGAGGATGCGTGAAAAGGGGGTACTCCAATCCCCTCTGACTAAGAATTTACAAATGATGAGGTCTGAGCCATGCAAAGAAGACTCAAATGTAAACATGATGCTCAGGAGTGGTATGACCATGAGAGATGATAAAGGGAAGAAGCTAGAAGAAAGTGCGTGGGTTCGCAAGGCTCCTACAAAGGAACCCGAATTTGATTTAGAACACGGAAAGAAGACATTCATGGAAGCTAAGAAGAGCTTCATGGAGGCCTCCACTTCAGGTGGTAAGGATCAACTAGAACCAGGGGTGGATCCTTCAATGCTCACTACCTTTCTGGAGACATGCATGAAACTGCTGTGTGATAGCCAAGCAGTCAAAGGACTACAGGAACTTATCACTAGGTGCGTGGGGTTAAGAGAACCGCCCTTGGTCTAGAAACTTGGAAAGCATGCATTGTGCATAGGAAGGGAAATGAGGTTGACTGCACAAATCAACAAGTATGAAATGGATTAGGTAATCCTGGATTTGGGTTTGGACGTGAATGTACTACCAAAGAAAACATGGGAACGCATGGGTAGACCCGTGTTACAATGGTATCCTATTCAGTTACTAATGGCGAACCAACAAAAGATTTTTCCCATGGGAAGATTGCAAGGGGTCACAGTCGATATTGAAGGTGCAAGCGCACAGGAAAATTTTGAAGTGATAGAGATTGTCGATGACAATAGTCCCTATCCCTCGCTACTAGGAATAGACTGGGCCACTGATATGATTGGAGCCATATATCTGAAGAAGCACAAAATGATCTTTGAGAAAAATTCACTACGCATTGTAGTACCTCTAGATCTAGCTAAAGGAGTGCGATACACTGAACTGATGTGTGACGATGATAGTGATGACAATCTCAATTGTATTTACAAGATAACTGCACGAGAAGAGGATTAGGTGAATCTGACTGCAAATGGAAGGATTTCATGGGAGCGTGAAATCTCCTGCACTTCAGATTCAAATGAAGAGATAGAGTGATGGTAGAATCGGCTGCATGAAGTAACAATGCTTAATTGCAACATGATGATTAAATCACTGCTTTGTGTGACAACAGAGGAAAGGGAGTTGCCGAAATATGGTGGATTAACAATGGTGGATGAATTTCTGAGCAAATTTGAAAGCGTAGTACTAGAACAACAGTGATTTGATGCGCTGAAATGGGTGCTGTGTGAAGCACCTACACAATGGTCGGGTACGCATCAAGGAAATTTTGAGGACTAGCATGGCTGTAGAAGAATGATGCGCCTACAATTTGGGAAACCACAAATATGGCTAGTAGAGAAATATGACGGACGAGATGATCCACACACGCACTTCACGAAATGGACCATGGTATACGGGGAAGAGCCACAACCTGAATGGGTACATTTATTCTACCATACCCTGGACGTCATACCCATGAATTGAGACGAATCTCCACCATGGTACAGGCGAATGGGATGTCTTGTGTGAGGGATTTTTGTTAATGTTCACATTTGAATATTGTTGGTCGGATACTATTGATGATGCGCTACAGGCAGTAAAATTCATTATCTCCAAAACACCACAGAAGCCAATGAGAGTACTTCAGCCAGAATGGGTGACACAGTTAAGCAACGCACTAGAGTGTTATAACGTAAATGTTGAGGAGTATGATGAAGACCCATGGAACATTAAAATTTCAGAAATGGAAGGTTGTCGTGAGATTCACGAACCATCACTTGAAGACCTTGACATCACCATGCCGCTAAAGATGAAGCAGGTCAACATTGGAACGGAGGCAAAGCCAAAGTACACAATGCTTGGGGACTATTGGGACAAGATGCCACTAAATCCCCAAATGACACTGCAACCGTTTGAAAAATGGGCAATCGACTTTGTGGGTCTGATCAAACCTCAGGGCAAGATTGGTGTGTGCTACATCATCACCGTGACGGATTACCTGACATGATGGGCGGAATCACAGCCGGTCAAGTACTGCATGGCTGCAAAGTTTTTGTTCAAAAACGTGTTGACACCATTTGGCTGTCCAAAAATCTTAATCAGTGATCATGGAACACATTTCCTGAATGAAACCATCAGTGTGCTCATAGAAGAGTTATAGGTGTATCATCTGAAAAGTACATCGTACCATCCACAGACCAATGGGATAGTAGATGCATTTAATAAAATACTAGAGACTGCGCTGACCAAAGTATGTAATGCGCAGTGGAACGACTGGGACCTGCACGTACTTGTTATGTTATGGGCGTACAGGACAATGTGTAAGAAATTGATGGGACAGACACCCTTCCGGTTGGTCTATGGTACGAAATTTCTCATGCTGATGGAATACATCGTACCTAGTCTGCCATAGTAGCACTCACAGGCATGACAGACTGCGAAACTCTGGAAGAAAGGCTCGTGTAATTAGAAGAACTTGAGGAAGAACTATTTCTGGCTGGATTTCATTATCAGGTACAAAAATAATGTGAAAAGGCATGGCATGACTTCCATATCAAGTTGTGCACCTTCAAGGTAAACGACTTAGTACTACTGTATGACAGTAAGTTTGAAAAATTTCCGGGAAAATTCAGAATGCACTAGCTAGGACCATATGTGGTCAAGGATGTCACAGATGGAGGCGTGGTCCAGATAGTCAAACTAAATGGAGAACCCTTCCCAGGCAAAGTAAACGACAACCACTTGAAACCCTACATGGGTGGGCCGGCTCTCTGACTAACTGGCCGAAGCACAGTCTTCACGACTTGAAGAGTCGGACAAGGGCGTAGGAATATAAACATATGCACTAGATGCTGGTACCAAGGAAAGGACACGTTTCAAACACAAATGATTCAAAATTAAGAATGCAGCAGGTCTAGCAAACCGCAGAACAGTGCGCTGCGAACCTCCAAACAGTACGGGACTAGTTGGAGGGGCTTCGCGCTAAGGTCGCCGCACCAGCAGAGTGACTTGGGACGAGTCACGATGATTGTATTGAGGGCCTTCTGGGCATGGAATCCCTCCACAACATATTTTGGGGCTTAAAGCCAAAGTTTTGGTCAAAGGTTTTGTAAGAATCTATGAATTGCAGGCACGAAGCGCGAAGTATAGGTTAAGTCATAGGGCTATCCGCCCTAAAGTATTGTAATGAAATGTAAAGTCATGTCAGCCTACCCATGGTTCTCAGACCATGGGATTGTATAAATAAGGGTGAGGCTCTAAGTTGTAAAGGAGGGAAAAAAAGAGAATACTACGAATGGTTCGAGCTTAGAGTAGGAGTCTAAGTGTATTGGGTCATAGTAGTAGGAAGAGGCTCTGCAGCTGAGTGCACAGAGGCCTAGTAGAGTCTGCAGTTGATTGCGTAGACCCCTGCAGCTGAGTTTGTAGGGTGGTGTCAATTCAGAAATCTGGATTGAAGATTAATAAAGAGAAGTTGATTCCTTTTTTTGTGTATCTGCTGTGCTTTTCCTTCTTTACATTCATATTGTTTTATTTATCGTGCACACTGATATGATTGCTCAATATGCTGTAATGATCATTAATCTTACATAAACAAGTTAAGTAATTGGGTAATAACAAACTAAACTGCAAGGAACTTGGGTATTATATGGGTTGTGCCCAAAGTAGGGTTGCGCGAAAGCAACCCCGCAGGTTGCAAAGGGATAATAAGTGCGTGTAGAGATGTGCATGTAGGGTCAAACCACAGACTTCTAGAAGCTCATCAGACATCCCCAGGGTGCGGAAACCTGGTTCTAGCACCCTCCCATACTACTTTGGGTGAGACCTCAATCCGTGCTCTGCAGACTGTTGCCCAAAGGGCTAGTAGTACCGGTATTTGCTTGGCTAAATCACCTTTGAACTTGGTTCAAGCCCACACAAGCCAACAATCATCCAAGAATTGTTCAATTGTGTAATGTAAATGAGGTTTCCCCCTCAAAGAGGCTTATTTTGAAGGTGTTTATCTATATTTTGTATATTTTTGTGAGCTGGTTTCATAACATTTGGTATCAGAGCTTTGGACTCTAGGGTTTCGCTGCTCCAAACAAGTCATCGTGGGATTTTAACTATAAATGTTTTTATACGATGTTTCAGAAGTTAACAAAAAAACCCATTTTAGAATAAATCGTGTTGAACCTCGAGTACACATTTAAGATATTGTCACACTATATTTTCGGAGATCTAGTATGCGGAAGTTAGGGCTTTTGAAAGCTCCAAAATTCCATCTCAAACATGTTATCGTGGAATTTGTGCTATAATTTATTTTATTCTAAGGTACAAACTCTGAAACTAAAACCCATTTGTGCTGTACACTTCGTGAAGCTCGGACCTAAATTCTAGATCTTGTTTCACTATATTTTCGTAGATATAAGCCAAGACATTTAGGATTTTTGCAGGCTCTCGAATTACATCCCAAATAGGTGACCTTGGGAAAATTGTCATAACTTTCACTCTAAGCATCATATTGAAATTTCATAAGAAGTTATAGAAAGAAGACGGACTGTACGTTTCAGTATTTCGGTTTCAAGCCCTAAGGTTGAAACAATGACACGTGGAACTTCATATAAGTTTGCTCTACTGAACCAATCTATAATCAGGTCATTGTGGGGGATTTGACATAACTTTTCCTTTCAAAATCCAATCTTGGTCAGATATGCGGGGTTAGAAACAGGACTTAGAGGGCCACTACAAGACATAATTTCAGAACTTGGATATCTGAAATTATAGAGTTACAGTTGTTTCAAGATTGAGCTCCTAAAATCAAGAAAAGGAAATATGAGGAAGTTTGATGGCAATGATCCATTAAATTGGATACTACAGATTGAGAAATATTTTGATCTACATGAGTTGCAACTATTACAAAAGATACATATTTCATCTTTATATTTAGAAACGAATCAATTTTGATGGTATGAAGGGCTTTGTTCTCGTTAGCCACTTGTTACGTGGTCAATTTTCATAGAGGAAATGATAGCACATTATGAGGATAAAAAGAGAAACACCTTCTTTATATCAATTGATAAATCTCAAACAAGAGGGTTCAATGGAAGAGCACATTGAGGACTTTCAAAAATTGAATATAAGGGTAAATGATATTCTTGAGAAGCAAAGGATTGATGTCTTCAAAGTTACTTTAAAGGATAACATTCAACATGAGGTTCGTCTTTGGGAACCTGATTAATTGGAGAAGGCATTCAGGTTGGTAAGAAAAATTAAAAGAGAAATTATGGAAACCAGGAATCCAACCACTCATGACTATAATTATGGAAGTGTTTTTTCTCCTAACCTTCCACAACCTACAAGGTTTACACCAAAACAATTCGAAGAAAAAAGAGAAAAAGGGCTTTGTTACAATTGTGATAGAAAATACATTAAAGGTCATGTGTGTGCTGAGAAGAAATTATTTTACATAGATTATGAAGAGGAGGAAGAAAAAGATCAAGAAACATCAAAATAAGAGGATATAAACCAGGAACCAACCCCAGAGAAAGAAGAAATGAATCTGACCATATCTTGTAAAGCATTGGTAAGAATTACCACTCCTCAAACTCCCAAGATACAAGGACATATCAAGAAGAAAAAGGTTCAAGAAGTGACAGATCACATCGATAAAGAAGAAATGAATCCGACCATAACTTGTAATGCATTTGCCGGAATTACCACTCCTCAAACTATCAATATAGAAGGACATATCAAGAAAAAAAATGTTCAAGAAGTGAAAGATCACATCGAGCATCAAGAAATGAATCCAACCATATCTTGTAATGCATTGGAAGAAATTACCACTCCTCAAGCTCTCAATATAGAAGGACATATCAAGAGAAAAATATTCAAGCAGTGAAAGATCACATTGAGCATCAACAACAAGTTCTCCAACTTTTAAAAGATAACACCACTTTGGTGCAGAATCGAATGAAACAATAGGTAGATTGATCTAGGTGGATGTTGGTGGCCACCCACCTATCCCACTTGGACCCCTACAACTGTCTCTTTCAGTTCTTCATTTTCCTTAATTGTAGCACAATTTACTATTTTTAGCAGTTTTTCGGGTCCTGAAATTTTTGAGCCATTTTGAGGCCCTAAACAACATTTTTTTGGGAAATCTAGGAGCAAAATGGGTCCATGGACTGATGTTGGTCTTATAAAAGTTGTAATTCTCGGATAGATCCTTATAACGAGATATTGTGTGCATCAAACATAGATCATATGCCAAAGTTACGACCCCGGGAAGTTGATGTACCAATTTACCCAAACAGGGCCCACAATTTGGCGTTTCATCTTCTAGGGTTAGTTTTTTGGATGTTTAGGATTTTCCACTATTTCTCAACAATAAATAGGCCTTTGAGCCTCATTGTAACACAATTCAGAGGCATGTAGCCACCACATCTCTTCTCAGAGATAAGCTACCACTGCCCTAGCTGGTTTATTTCCATTTCTGTTTGTAAGCATATTTCAGTATTTTACATTAATGAAATGAAGTATTATTTCCACTACATCTCTGTATTTATGGTTATGTTTGTAATTTTTTTGCGTTCATGTTTAAATCCGGATCACAGATCAACATCGCA
>APFE031445415.1:68895-91582 GCA_000404065.3 Pinus taeda
ATGTAAAGGAGGTTTCCCCCTTGAAGAGGCTTATTTTGAAGGCATTTATCTATCTTTTTTATCTTTTTGGGAGTTGGTTTCATAACAGCCACTACTCAACACAGGCTATTTTCTACTTTTGACTCAGAAAAGGGACAATTTCAAATGGCCTTATTGGAGCCCAAGGTTGCAGCACCCAGGGGTGCTGAAGATTATAAGGATTCAATATTTTCAGTTGACACTAAATAGGTTCATGCAATCGATCAGATCCATTTTCATAAGTAGGCGGGTGAAATCATTTATTCAACTTTTAACAACTCTGTCATGGTTGCTTCAAAATTGCAGACTTCACTAAACAACGTGCACTCACAGCTCAAGATCGAGAGGATGTCCTCTATGGCTAAAGATAATAGAATTAAGACATTAGAAGAACTAGTTATTAAACTAGGATAGAATCCTAATGATGTAAAGGAAATAGAGGAAGTGATCAGAAGCAATAATGCTGTCATTTAGGCTCTTAAACAATAACTCATACTCCCAACTACAAAACACCCCCAGACCAAAAAAGTCACTAATTTGGAGATGGAGAAAGAAAATTTGTTTACTTTAGTAGTGGAGAAGAATGCTCAAATACAAAAAAAGAGCAATACATGGAGGCACTACTAAAAGAAAAGGATAAATGGGAAGCAATAGGTACAATAGCAGGTATTGTTAGTCTTTTTGGCAATTGGCCCAAAAATGAATCCAAATATTCTCTTTAAGCCTTCAAAGGATAGCAAAATCCTACAAAAGATGAAAACTAGCACAGGAGGAGAGCCCTTGGAAGGGCGGAAAAGCACTATCGAGAGGCAAAAAACCAGAGAAAACCATGAAAAAAACATGTATCGCAGGCATAAACATAGAAAATCACAACAACTATTAGATTTGGATGATCAACGACCCAGATATAACCGACAAATTGCAATCGGACAAGCACAGAGGAGGACTTAAGGTTGGGCGGAAGACACCCCCGATTAGCGATCTCCGATGATCAGATCGCAGGATCGCTATTGGGGATTACAATGTAGAATTTTTCTACAAATCAGCTAGCTCTGATACCATGTAGAAATTCCCATCTGTAGATCACCTGGTAATGTAATATACTAAAGCAAAACACTTGATCTACTACTACAAATAATTTAGCGGAAGATTAATCGAATTGAGCAAGATCAAGAGAACACATATAACCGAGAATGAGAAATCAATCACACATAACACAGAAGATATAACCCGGGGAAAGCCTCAGCCTAAAACTCCAACTCTGTATTATCATACAAGTGGAAATATAGCCAGTATTACAAAAAGAATCAGCTCAAAAGCTATCCTACTCTCTTTGCAATACCTCTACTGCTCATAAATAGTCAAAGGCCTCTGTATGACCTCTGGTCTGCCCTCCAAGCCTCCTATTTCTTTGCGCAATTTTGATTGGGGTCCAATGTAGCCACTTATGTGAATTGGCCTCTTCACACACTCACTAACCTCTGATCCAATTACGAATTCCTGAAGGAGATAAATCCTTCTCCATGGATGAGCTTCCTTTATAGGAAAAAATTCATCTAATTGATAGTACACTATCCCTTCTTTGATCTCAATTGGGTCTCTGTCTGAACTGACATGCATGAGTTATTGATGAGAAAATCTTCAGTTATCTAAAGTGCAGCAATTATATGCAAGCATGCATTAACTAAACGAACTTACTTAATTTAAACAAACTGTTTAAATCAATCTAACTGGACTTGACTCAGTTAACTGAGCCAACTAATTACAACTCAAATTAGAACTCATCCTTATCTCTTTAACTAGTGGATAAATTTCTCAATTAATAGATAAAATGTTGCATGTCCTCACATAGAATTCATGTTTGATTTTTCACAACTAATTAACTCATGGAGAATTAATTAATTTATTTTTGAATAGCTGTTAAGTTCAAATTCAAATTTTACTTCCTATTTTTAGTCTAGGGACTGACTAAAATAGGAATCCATCTTGAATTGCTAAAAATAACAATTCTATTTTGAGCACTTCCATTTTTCATTCCCTGTTTCCTAATCTAGCACTAGAACCCAAACTGCTATTTTTAGCATTTATTGTTGCCATTTTCAACACTCCCTCTCAACAAGAAAGGCTTTAGCTTGAACCCAATCCTGTACCTCTGGAATGTTATGCATGCAACACTTCTACCAAGTGTGGTTGCTCCAGCAACTCTCGGAACAAAAAACTCCCCACTAACCTCTCTGTTGGGATAGAAGCATACTTTGATTCTAAAGCTCTACCTGCTGGTGACAAGTGCTCCCTCTTTGACCTCTGAGCTGCTGCAACACTCTATGCATCTCGCACTGCTGCAACACTCCATGCATCTCGTACTGTTGCACACCTCTCTGTGCCATACTGCACTGGAGCAACACTCCTTTTCCTCTCGCATTGTTGCATCCTACTAGCTCTACATAGTCTTGGGACTCTTGCACTGTAGCTCTCTCTACTGCTCCATCCACATCTGTATCTACCCAATAAGTTATTCCTGCTACTCCTCATCGGGGCTCCTATAGCAAAGTCGAATCAAAGAGGTTGGGTACCTCAAGGATCTTGCCCCTCCTCCTTGGGACGATCACTCCACATCGCCCCACCTCCTACCTGGAGGTATGGCTGCATGTGATCCCTCTACCCACATGGCTCGAAGTTTCCCCCTACTGGAGGTCTCTGCATGAGTGGATTCCTCCACTATGTCTCCTCTCGTCTTCCCGAGTTGTGGCTGCTCCACAACCTCCTGAAGCTGCTTCACCAATGGTGGCTCCTCCACAATCATCTCAGACTTCTTCTAGTGCTACATGTTGAGAGGTAATGTACTCTCTCTCTCAACCACCATCTCCATTAGTTGCCTTGCTACTCAAGTCTTTTCATGCATCTTGAACCTCAAGGGCATACTAGTTCTTGACCCGTGAACTGATCTTCTTCACCTGTCTAGTGATGATGTGTCTAAGGAAAACCTTTCCCTTACTGAAGACTACATCATAGCCTCTGTCTTCCAGCATCATGATCGACACCAAGTTTCTCTCCAGTCCTGATACATACTTGACTTCGGTCAAGGTAAGGCAAGCTCCATGCTCCCTATGAAAAATAACAATGCCTACACTTGAGACACTATACTTTTCGTCATTACCCATCGCTATGAGTATCTGGAGATCTTTCTCCTCCAAATTACTGAACAAACTCTTATTGTCGGTCATGTGGAAAGAAGCTCCATTGTCAAGAAACCAACCACTTCCCACCATGGATGAAACCATGCATGTGAACAGTGTGAAATCCAACTCGAACTGTGATGCCAGTGCCTCACCTTCTGATCCTTCCACAGATCCCTTCTTGGATTTCCTTAGTCCACAATTAGCAAAATGGCCCACCTAATGACAACGAAAGCATCACACTTTCGATTTGTCAAACTTCTTTCCACCTTGGGAAGAACTAGATTCCGAATGAGAAACCTTCTCCTTCCTCTTCTTCACCTTACTCGCTAAGGCACAGTTTTCGTCATCCATCATGGATGAAGAACCATCTCTGGTGCTTTTTCTTATCTCCTCCTACATCAAATCTAACCAAATTCGTTCCCAATCTGGTAGTTTCTCTCTTCCATTAACCAAGTCCTGGTAGCTATGCCAACTCTTAGGAAGACCAAGGAGTGCAAGACTCACCATGTCATCATCAGCTGTCGCGATCACTACACTTCCAAACTCATCCCTACATGTGGTGAGCTTGTTCAGATACATAGAGATCATGTCGCCCTTTTCAAACTTGATCTTTCGAATCTTATCTTTCAGTGCCAACTTCCTCTGATCACTTCTATTCTAATATAGATCTTTCAATGTTTTCCACATTGAAAATGGTGTCTCGTTCCCATGGATACTCGAGACTATGTGATCTCGAGCTCCCTCCAGAAAGATTCTGCTTGCTCTAGCCACACATTTCTTCCATTCAGCCAATTTAGCTACACCAGTTGGCTTGAGGACTTCTTGATTAGTGAAGTCCTTTAGACCATTATCCTCTAGAACTACTTCCATGCGATCCTTCCAAGCTATATAATTCGAACTACCATCAAGGGCATATTTGAGTCTCAAACCATAGAATTCCATAGGTGAAATAGAGATGTGATAAGAACTCGATTTCTATATTCAGAAATCACAAACTTCAACTTCTCCCTTCTTGTATACTATTCTTCCTTGATCACCTGCTCTCCGATACCATGTAGAATTTTTCTACAAACCAGCTAGCTTTGATACCATGTAGAAATTCCGACCTATAGATCACCTTGTAATGCAATATACTAAAGCAAAACACTTGATCTACTTCTACAAACAATTTAGCGGAAGCTTAATAAAATTGAGCAAGATCAAGAGAACAGATATAACTGAGAATGAGAAATCAATAACACATAACACAGAAGACATAACCTGGGGAAATCCTCAGCCTAAAACCCCAACTCTATATTATCAAACAAGTGGAAACATAGCCAGTATTACAAAAAGAATCAACTCAAAAGCTATCCTGCTCTCTCTGCAATACCTCTGCTACTCATAGACAGTCAAAGGCCTCTCTCTAACCTCTGGTCTACCTTCCAAGCCTCCTATTTCTTTATGCAATTTTGATTGGGGTCTAGTGCAGCCACTTGTGTGAGTTGGCCTCTTCACACACTAACTAACCTCTAATCCAACTACGCAGTCCTGAAGGAGATAAATCCTTCTCCATGGATGAGCTTCCTTTATAGGAAAAAATTCATCCAACTGATAGTACACTATCCCTTCTTTGATCTCAACTAGGACTCTGCCTAAACTGACATGCATGAGTTATTCATGAGAGAATCTTCAGTTATCTAAAGTGCAACAGTTATATGCAAGCATGCATTAACTAACTGAACTTACTTAATTTAAACAAACTGTTTAAATCAATATAAATGGACTTGACTCAGTTAACTGAGCCAACTAATTACAACTCAAATTACAACTCATCCTTATCTCTTTAACTGATGGATAAATTCCTCAATTAATAGATAAACTGTTGCATGTACTCACATAGACTTCATGCTTGATTTTTCACAACTAATTAACTCATGGAGAATTAATTAATTTATTTTCAAACAACTGTTAAGTTCAAATTTGAATTGTACTTCCTATTTTTAGTCCAGGGACTGACTAAAATAGGAATCCATCCTGAAATGCTAAGAATAACAATTCTATTTTTAATTCTATTTTTAGCACTTCCATTTTTCATTCCCTGTTGCCCAATCTAGCACTGGTACCCAAGATGCTAATTTTAGCAGTGCTACTTTTATCACTTCTATTTTTAGCATTTCTTGTTTCCATTTTCAACATACAAGGAGCGCTAGCAATGGCCCTAGGCATGAGAGATATGTGATTGCGATCAGATTGCATTGCTATATCGCAGCGAAGCAGCACCATGGGGCGGGGCCTATGCATAGGTATATGTGTGACCCAACGAACCGAACCCGATGGTATTATAAGTATTATTTCATAAGATTTCAGGTCTCCCAAAAGGCATTTTCATATGTATTTTTTGTATTTTTGTTATTTAAAAAAATACTAAGGGGTAGTGATGATGCGATAAGACTTGGACCTGAAAGGGTTTGGGAATGAAAATATATAATTTTTCAGGTCCGCCAAAGAAAATTTCTAATGATTTTCAATGTTTTTTTAACATATCCACAATACAAAGGGAAGCAAGGGAATAGGCACAAGAAACTTGTGATAGCGACTCAGAGGGCGGACTCGATAGAGGAATAGACCATGTTTAAGGACCTTTTAAGTCCGGGATGAACAGAGATGGGCAATATTTCTCATTGTTGCAGCGTTTTCTACATGGAACATAAAAACAGTGATTGATTAGTATTTGAAGGGATTTCAAAGGGCTATTGTAGGGATTTCATAAGCCCGATACCCATTCCATCACAAAACAGAGGCCGGGAAATAGTTGTTGTGAGATAGAAGGTTGAAAGGGGAAAGGCGACAATGCAACTCATCCAAAACCAACAGACAATCATGGAGCATTGCTTGCACGAGCGAGCTCCCAGACAATGCAACAAACTAATAGAATGCAGTTACTCTGCTATCAGAAGAAGAAACCTCGGAGCCCACACTTTCCTAGTCAGGGCATCAAACATCTAAAGGACAGAGAGGATAGATTAAGAAACGCCGAGACTTTGAGAGCTTAGGAGCATTGTAAAAGGCCTATAAATGGCTGAAAGTTAAATTTATGAAGGGTTCAACTTCTAGAGACTGTGGAGACTTTGCTATTCAAGCTTCTCATCTTCATTCTAGCAATATAAGCTTATTTTGTTGTTATATGTTAAATTTCCATTTTCTCTTCTGTTCTAAGCTTGCACTTGAACAGGTTGTTCATGTTTTCTTTTGTGTCTAATGCCAGATAATTGTCATCTTATCTCTACATTGATAAATTAGATTTGCAAGTTTCATTTACTACCTATAGCTATCCATTCATATCTGTTTATATATGCATCTACCGGTATAGTCAGTATTCTCCATCTATCCATTGAATCTACAAACTATTGAGAATTAGTGGTCTAAAGCCTTGTAAAGTTGAGGGTGTTCATGCATGTCTTGAGTAAAAACAAAGTTGAAACGGTTATCTGGCTTGATCCAACCGTCATCCATTCCAATATTTCTGAGAACAATATTGAATATTATATGTTACCAGCCATCTCCGGCCTGCAGCCTAGGAAAGATTCCTAGAGTGCTAACATAATTGGCACCATTGCTGTTGAGAGGAAACTAAAGCTCAGCTTCCCAGGGAGATGACACAGATCCAACTTTGATGATAGACAAATTCTAGGCACTTTTTTGGTTGTAATCATCTATCTAGCGACTCTACTGAAGGACAAACCTCTTCGCGACTCCACTTCATAGTTATGGCTCAGTTTGTGCGGCATACTAGGAGAAATCCTTAGAAGCCACAAGTTGACCCAATATATGATACTAAAAAAATCATCAAAGAAATAAAATTATTGCAAAAAGGAGAATCAGGTTCAGGTAAATCTAAACAATATTCTATATCTCTTCAAGAAAATCTTGTAATAGAACAAATACATGTTGAGAGTATAGCTTCTAATAATAGAAGTGAAGAAAAAATATCAGAAATTCATAAAGCTCCTTATTCTTTAGGTACTCCTTTTGTTGTAAGCCCAAAGGAAACCTCACCTCCTATCCATCATACTCCTTTAGTCCTATCAATCACTCCTCATCCCTATGTTATTTATACTGCCAGTACCCTTATAGCCACTACAACTATGGCAGGACCACAAGCACCCACCAAAATGGAAAGAATCATAGCTAGTAGGTATGGACTGCTAGTACTACCCACTCCTTTGAATGCCATGCCTACTGGAGAATATAAAAAATATAGGCCTAAGTTCACTGGGACTGAAGGTGTTATAGTTGAAGAACATCTTGAGGCATTCTATAGCGATGATGATAACATGGAAATTAGTGAAGATGATGTGTGGATGAGAGTCTTTATCCAAGGCCTAGATGGAGAGGCTAGAAAAATGGTTCAGAGAACTGACCCCAAGATCTATAGCAGATATTGAGGCTTTAGATGATGCATTCCTAAAGCATTGGGGGGATAAGAAGGATCTCCTCTACTACCACACTGAGTTTGGGAACTTAAAGAGGGAAAATGGTGAGTTGCTGTCTGATTTTAGTAAGAGATTTAAATGCATGTATGGCAAAATACCAGCTGAAGTAAAACTCACAACTACCTTTGCTAAACTCACCTATGCTAGTTATTTTGATTTTGACTTCTACCTACTGTTGAGGGAGAGGTGATGTGCTACTTTGGCTGATATGAAAGATGCATCCTTGGAAGTAGAATAAAAAATCATGGCTGCAGATAAGCTTAAGGGAAATGTTGATAGAATGAGACAGAGGGGCGAGTCTTCATCATCTTCAGATCCCAAGATAGATAAAATTACTAAGATGATAGAGTCATCGTCCTCTGAAATCTCCAAATTAAAAGTTGAGCAACACTTTGGGAAAGGAAGAGTTCCTAATACCTTTTCTCCCAGAAATCCAAATCCATATAAAAGAGTAAATGAGCAGTTGTAGATTCTGCAAAGAAGCAAAGATGCCAATGGATACCAAAGGGTAAAGATCCCTTTTCAGAACGCAGTCATGGAGGAAGATAAGTTTGAAGAAGATGATGAGATCCATTGTATGGAAGACAAAGGCAGTGCCTCCCTTTTGACCTTAGCTGCCTATGAAAAGTCATTATTCAACGACCAGATCAGCCAAGAGTGGGACAGTGAAGCTGTTCTGCAAACTGAAGATCAACACAGATATAATATAAGGTCGAAGATGAATAATACCAAGGAAACTACTATTCAAAGAGTTGTTGTCCCTGCAGTACAACAAGCTAATAAGGAGAAGAAACCAGCAACTGATCCCATCATCCTCAAAGCTCCAACCCACAAGGTAAGAGGCCTTGACAAGTCTCCTTCTCGTTTCAATTTTCAATCAGAAATTCAGAAGTTGAGAATACCTATACCTCTGATTGAACCAGTGAAGAATGAGTCCTTCAAAAGATCTATCCTCGAGGCCCTTGAGTATAAATCCATCCAAGCATCTACTGACTATGTAAATATGCAAGATGACAAACCAATTGTTATTCTCAGCCCAATGATTGAAAATTGTGAAGACAACTCCTCATTATTCTATGTCTTACTGACTATTCATGACAAAATCCTTCATAACTACCTTCTGGACATAGGAGCCAGCCATAATCTAATGCCCAAGGCTATCATGGATGAATTGGGTCTTGACATTACCAAGCCTTATCATGACCTGTTTTCTTTTGACTCTAGAAAAGTGAAATGCCTGGGATTAATCAAGGACCTAGCCATCACTTTGTCTCAGCTGCCCATGAAGAGCATGATGATGGATATTGTGGTAGGAGATGTACCCCCCAAGTTTGGCATGTTACTTTCTAGAGGTTGGATCAAGAGATTAGGTGGATCATTACAAAATGATCTGTCCTATGCTATTGTCCCAATTTTTGGAGGTGAGAGCAGGAGGTTATACAGAGAAGCTCAGTTGGCTTATATCATAAACGATGAAAGGAATCCCACTAATCATCTCATCTATGTTGTTGACACTAATTTTCGAACTTGTATTCTTCAGATTGAATAATCTCAGTTGGCCTCCACACATCTTAAGAAACAAGTTTGCCAAATCACAAGGGAAGAAGGCCCACAAATTTGGGACATGTTCTTTGATGGAGCTTTCTCTAAGGAATACATTCATTTATCTTTCAAATTAACTTTACATGTCACAAATAATATAGTAGAGTACGAAGCCTTGATATTGGGCTTAAAAACTGCTAAAGAAATGGGCATCAAAGTTCTGATAGTGTTTGGAGATGCAGACCTCATCATTCAGCAGGTCAATAAAACTTTCCAAGCAGAGCATCCAATACTGAAAGCATACAGAGATGAGGTATGGAAACTCAAGGACTCTTTTAATATTTTCAACATTTCTTACATCCTGAGAATGAAGAACTAGCTTGTCGATTCCCTTGTTGTGTCTACTAGCATGTTTATTCCTCCTTTGCCTCCTAAATTGACGTATGAAGTTTAGGTGAAATATAGACCATCTCTACCTGACAATGTCAAATACTAGAAATTTTTTGAAGACGATGATGAAATTAATAGGTTTTTACAAGTTGTCGAGGAATTTTCTGAAACACATATCGACCAAGAAAATGAAACCATGGAAGAATGCGGCCAATCCAAGCTAAAGGATGAGATCGGCTGAGGAAGCATTGTCCAGCTGCGTAGGAACCATATACCCAAAGGATTGGTGCATCTAGAGAAGTTGTTCAATCATAACGATGTGCCTTATAAGCCTAGCAAAAACTAAAATGAGTCTGCTATTTGTAAACATAATAAAGGGAGTCCAGCCCATCCGAAATACATAAATCTATCCACTCATTTGTCTTCTGCCCAGAATCCCAAGTATTGCACCCTCATGAAGCAATTCGCTGAAATTTTTTCCTGGGAATACAACTATCTTAAAACCTATGACACAAACATCATTCAACATAATATTCCATTGGAAAAGAGAACCATCCCTTTTAAGAAGAAATTAACACCTGTCATCCCTCTCTTATTTCCTTTGATTGAGAAAGAAATCAAGAAGTTGTTGGATGCCAAAATCATAGTTCCCCTAAGGTATTCAAAGTGGATAGCTAACCTTGTGGTAGTAAGAAATAAAAATGGAGAAATTAGGTTTTGTGTTGACGTCAGAAATATAAAAAAATGCTATAAAAAGTATAACTACCCCCTGCCTAAGATGGAACACTTGCTACAAAAAGTTTCAGGGGCTAGAGTCATGTATTTCTTAGATGGATTTTCAGGTTATAATTAGGTTTCTTGATCTGAATTGGATGCTGAACACTCTCTAAGTTTCCATAAAATCTTTCAAATTATGCCAAAAGATTCAAGTCTTATAAAGATCAAGCTATCAGAAGGAATCCTTGTGACAGTTGCAATTTGTGATTAGCACGGAGAAATGAGGACCCTCGGTCGAGCACGCAGACTGTTGGCCCATGGTAATGCGTGCTGGCTCAAATTGGCAAAACCAGAGGCTAATTCAAGAAACAGGGGTAGTTTCTAATACGTGATTAGTGCTAAAGCACTAATCATGTATCGTAGGGCATCCCCCTCTATTGGATTATAGGGTCTTGACCCAGGTTCGAAAGAATTAATTAGCTAGACAAATCCCGTAGCTACCGGCCCTTTCGACAACAGTCCGCGAAGTGCAGACTGAGGTCTCTCTCGAGGTAGCAGGGGAGGGTGCTGGAACCAGGTTTTAGCACCCTTGGGTTGTCTAGATGTGGTTTAGAGGGTTCACACACTGTGCTATAGCTTCGAACTACTCTATATTCATGCAGATCCAGAATACCCCTTACGCTTTATTAGCACGCCAGTTACAGATCAATTCTATTGGATGAAGTGTTTTACATCAAATCTATTGATCAGGGTCTTTAAGCAAACATTTAACAAAGCTAACCAGTTTGTGTACTTAAATTAAACCCAGATTCATGTGTATTCAAGAATGTAATTAGTTGCACAACAATTCAATAACCATACAATAAACTAGATTTTCAATAATCCAAGCTTAACACAAAATTATAGGAACAACTTATCTTCAATTACTTTCTTCACTATTACATCCAGATCTACCCTACACACTCAGCTGCAAGGGTCCATGCACATAGCTATGGACTCTATCAGGCCTTTGTGCACACAGCTACCAAGCCTCTACCTACTACCCAAACCCTCGAATCAGACTTACAAACGTTTTCGAAGAACATCCATTACATTCCAGATCCAAATCATACTTCAAAAGAACTGCCTTTCCCTCATAGAGCCACACTCTATTTATACCTATCTATGGTTCGTGGACTGACTTAATTCCTATTATTTTACATTATTTCTTGGGTGGAAAACCCTTTGACTCGACCTTTTACATTTTGCGCTCTACGTAATTCAGAGCTTTTATAATAAGTTAATCCTAATTTCTAGGTTTTTTTGCCCCAAAACCATTACGTGGGACCTCTACTACCCAACAGTCCCCCAACACAATCATCGTGACTTGTCTCGAGTCACTTGCTAGCATGGCTAGACGCTCTGCCTTGGCTTCACGGTTCGCCTCCCTTTGAGTGACGCTCGTCATCCTACTGCTCCTTCGTTGTCTCCTGTAATTCTTCGTTCAGCTCCGTATTTGTTGTTTCTCACACTTCTCGCAACTGATAATGCTCATTCTGCTATGCTCGGTTAACACAGAGCACCCCCTTAGAGGAATTTAGCGCGAGCAGGGAAGCTGCTTACGGGACCCCCTGGTACCACCACAACCACTTTCGATCTTCGTATCTTCTCTTCGCACTGTCTGCTACAGCTTATGTTGCAATTTTGGAAGACCCTTTCTACTATCTGCAAGATCCCAATTTTTAAGGGATAGCATAGCCGACTTATTAACTGCATATATACCCATGGTCTCTGTCTGTCGATCCTTCCATTTTTCTGTTGTAGTTCGTCGGCCTGCCCGTGGGCAGGGCGACGCCATTCAGACCAATTCTGCTTCGTGTCTCCCCTTTTTCGGTACATCCCTACTGTTGATGCTGCAATCTGTGGGGTGCTTCTTAGGGAGTCCTGCTTCTTTAGCGGCCATATCACCACCCTCAGGCTTACTCCTTGTAACAGCACCATAGCGATACCTAGTATAGGATTTCCCGAAGTGTAGGTCACCTGGTGGATGCCCCTCAGTGATTTATAAGCTACGCTAATTTCAAATTCACTGATTCCCGCCTGTTCGATCATCCTCATGTAAAATCTATGGCAGCTCGTTCCATATCTAGCTCGTACTATTTCTCTTAATTTCCCACTGCCCGCTCCCTTTGGCCATACTGTAGACATCTTGTCATGAATAATGATATCAACGGTCATCGTTCCTCTTATCAATGCATCCACGTGATCCATCTTGCGCAACTGATATCCTCATGTTTGTCCAAATGGACACGTACCTTGGTACTCGCGCCTCAGGCCCCTAGACAACTTTATCATCCTGCACTCTCTTTCAACTGGTTGGAGTGGTGATACAACCCTTTAGACGGTTAGTTAGGTGGTCGGCCCACCCATGTAGAGCTTTAGGCGATTGCCATTCACTCTCCCCAGGAAGGGGTCTCCATTAAGTTTGACAAGCTGAACCACACCCCCATCAGTAACTTCTTTGATGACATAGGGTCCCAAGCAATGCATGCGGATTTTGCCTGGGAATTTCTCGAACTTACTATCATATAGTAGTACTAGATCGTTTTCTTTGAAAGTGTGGACCTTGATATGACGGTCATGCCATGCTTTCTCACGTTGTTTCTACACTTTCTAATGGAATCCTACCAAAAATCATTCCTCCTCCAGTTCTTCTAGATGCACGTGCCTTTCTTCCAATGCTGCGTAGTCTGCCATACCTATAACTACCACGATCCATAAACTAGGCATAATATATTCCATAGGCATAACAACCTCCTTACCATAGACTAACCAAAAAGGTGTCTAGCTTTTCAATTTCTTGCATGTGGTTCGGTATGCCCATAGCATAGCAGGGATGTGCAAGTCCCAGTCATTGTGTCATGCATTACAGACCTTAGTCAATGCGGTCTCCAAGAATTTTTTGAATGCTTCAACAGTCCCATTTTCCTGCGGGTGGTATGGCATACTCTGTTGGTGATATATCTAGAATTCCTCAGTGAGTGCGTTGATCGTTTCATTCAGAAAATGCATTTCCCTATCATTCATGATAATTTTAGGACATCCAAACCTGGTCACTACGTTCACGAACAAGAACTTTGTTGCTATCCCAGCTGTGCAATCCTTAACTGGTTGTGCCTCCACCCATCGGGTAAAATATTCAGTCGCGGTGTTGATATAGCAGGCGCCCGTTTTCCCTCGCGGCTCGATCGGCCCGACGAAGTCAATTTCCCACTTCTCAAATGGTTGTAGTGTCATCTATGGCTGAAATGGCATTTCATCCCTCTGCCATGGTTTGCCTATCCGTTGACATACATCGCAGGCTCGACAGTATGCTTTCGAATCTTGATGTAGAGTGGGCCACCATAATCCTGCGTGAAGAATCTTATGGGTTGTGGTGTGGGCCGCATAATGTCTGCGAAAAACCCCCCCATGTGCTTCAGCTAGGATCTATCTACGCTCAAATTCCAGTACATTTCTGTGTAATATTTCGTCATTGCCCATTCTATAGAGGTGGCCTGTAATCATGGTAAAATATGTTGCGCATATCACCAATTCCTTCTTTTGTTGAATAGAGTACCCTTGTGGTGTATTTCTTGTAGTTAAAAAGTCGATTATATCCTCAAAGTGGCCATCCGTAATGCGCACTGCATACAACTGGGCGTCTGGGAGTCCATCTTTTAAATTTTTTGGTTCTTTGCCGATCTCAATTTGGGACAGGTGATCCAAGCTTGCATTTAGACGACTTGGCTTTAAAACAATCTCAAAGTCATATTCTTGAAACAATGGCAACCATCGACAAATGCGCTCCCCCAACATAGGCTTATTGACTAGGTATTTTAGCGCAGAGTGATCAGTATACATCTTAAAATGTCCTCCGAGCAGATAGTGACAGTACTTTTGGAGCGCGTATATCATCGCCAATCCCTCTCACTCACTAGTAGAGTAATTCTTCTCAGATTTTGACAACCTTCAACTTTTGAACACAATTGGGTGATCAATTCCCTCTGCTCCTTCTTGAGTGAGTACTGCACCCAATGCGATACACGACGCGTCGACATGCACATGAAATTCAACATCCCACTTTCGAAAGACCAAGATAGGGGCAGATGCCACCTTTTCCTTAAGTATCTCCAGGCTTTTGTTACATTCCTCATTCCAGTAATATGTAGCATCCTTCTTCAGTAGCTGTTCCATTAGAGCCGTGATCTAGGCGTAGATTTTTATGAACTTCCGGTAGTAGCCCATGTGTCCCAAGGTGGTGCATAGCTATTTTACACTTCATGGCGCTTGCAGGTTTAGTATGAAAAAGATTTTTTCCGGATCCACCATCTGTCCTTTCTTACAAACAACATGGCCTAGCAAGTTCCCAAAAGGGACGAGAAAAGTACACTTCTTTAGGTTGAGTGCAATTTGGTTCCGGTGGCAGGTATCCAACATTAATCGTAAGATCGCAATATTTTTCTTAACTAAGCCAAATACAGTCCAGTCATCAAGATAGACTTCTAAGAACTTGTGGATAAATTCCTTGAATGTGGCTACCAAAATACGGGAAAATATTGCCGACGTGTTCTTCAACCCAAATAACATCACCATATACTGAAAAAACTCCATTCGGTAGCAAACGTTGTCTTTATCTGATCTTCTAGCACGATCCTGACTGGATGGTACCTAGAGAACCCTTCTGTGAAGGAGTATGCTTCATACCCACCCACATTTTCTAGTACCTCATTTGTAAAGGGTGTTGGGAATGGATCATTAACACAAGCATCATTGAGCTTCCGCAGATCCACGCAGATGCAGATCTCACCCTTTTGTTTCTTCTCCTGCATGACCATAGGACTTACCCAATCAGAATCCTCGACTGGTTCAATAATTTCTACTTCCATCATCTTGTCCAATTCTTCGTGGACCTTCACTTTGTATTTTGGATTCAATCTGTAGGGTTGCTGCTTCACTAGCTTCGCATCTGGCTTCAAAGTTATCTTCATCATTCCTAGGTCTCCTAGAATCCCTTTCAGCTCCGTAATTTTGGTAGGGAATAAATCTCGGTATTCTCGGAGTAGATTGATGACCTTTTCCACTGTGGCATCATCGCAGTAATCCCCAAGCGTAGCATACTTCGGCTGATCCAAATGGGATAGGTGGGTGGCCACCAACATCCAATATTCACTTGCTTCATTTTCAATGGTGATGTGATGTCTGGATCCTCTATCTTAGGGTTGCGCACTTCACGACTCCCTTTGGATTCTGGAATTTTGATGTTATGTGGGTCATCCTCATTGTCTTATACTTGTAAATTATAACATTCTAAGGCCTGGCTCAACTGTCGCGACTAGTCTGGCTGCATGACTTCTACAGGTTCTAGCGGTGTTTTGAAAATTGCAGCCTTGACTAGTTGTAATGCGTCGTCCACAGTATCCATCCATTGGTATTCAAAGAGAAATGTTGATAGAAACCCTTCGCGCAAGATATCCCACTCGTCTGTGCTATGTTGGAGCTCTGTTTCAGTGTACCAGTTCCTTGGGATGACATCCAGGGTATGATAAAATAAGTGCACCTACCTAGCTAAGGCTCCTCGCCATAAGCTTTGGTCCATTTGGTTAAGTGCATGAGTGGATCATCCCGCCCATCATATTTTTTTGTTATTCGCAGCTCTAGTTTCCCAAATCTTATCTGCATCATGTGCCTACAACTGCGCCAATCATTGAGCGTTCCTTCATGTGTACCCCACCATCGCACAAGTGTCACACGCAATGTCCTTTGTAATGCGTCAAATTGTTGATTCTCTGGTACCGTGCTTTGAACCTAATCAAGAATTCATCTACTACTGTTAGCCCATCATACATTGGCAGCTCGCGGTCCTGATCCCTAACACAATATAGGGATTTCGTCATCATATTGTAGTGCAGCGTGGTTACTTCGTTCACCCTATTCCGCCACCACTCGTCTTCTTCATCTAAATCTTTGGTGCATGATTCGGCATAGCCCTGCGAGATTCTTCACTCCTCTATTGTCTTATCTCCATTGGGTTCTGTGTAGTAGGGTCCTTTGGTTGGATCTAACGGCACGATTACGTGGAGTGATTTCCTCTCAAATATCATCTTCCGCTATTTGATATTAATCACCCCATTCATGTCTGTGGCCCATTCTATCCCCAACAGTGCAAGGTATGGGCTATCTTCGTCCACTATTTCAATGACTTCAAATTCCGTCTGGGTACTTGCGCCATCAATATCTACTGTAATTACTTGCAACCTTCCCATGGACAAGATCTTCTGCTAATTTGCCATCCGCAATTGGATGGGAGACCATTGTAGTGTGGGCTTACCCATTCACTCCCAAGCCTGTTTAGGCAATACGTTCACATCTGAACCTAGGTCCAGAATGACTTGATCCATCTCATAGTCACCAATCTGCGCCGTTAATCACATCTCTCATCCAGTTCGTGATGCGTGTCCTCCTAATTTCTAGACAACGCGAGGTTCACCCCATCCTATGCATCTATTAATCACTTCTTGTAAACCTCTAACTACCCTATTATTGCGAAGCAGTTTTATGCATGTCTCTAAGAAGGTAGTCAACATCAAGGGATCCTTATCCAGCTCAGGCAATCCCTACTAACTGGGGTAGAGACATCCGTGAAGCTTTCCCTAGCTTCCATGTTGGTCTCCCTATTGATCGCTCCTATGGTTGCACCGCTCCTTAGTACCATGTTTACCATGGGCTCTTCGTCGCATGGTTTAGCCCTCATCATTTGCACGTTTTGCGTCATTGTAGGGGGCGCTGCCTTTTTTCATGAATTTGTGCTATCAGTATGGGGCAATCTAGCAACTCATGATCAAATTTCTCACAATAAGGGAATGCTATTCAAGTTGGATTGGTACAATCCCACGCGTAATGTCCTGGTCCTCCATAGTTGTAATAGATTAGCTGCCCACGACCCCTTCATGGTCCCATTCTGCCCCATCCTCGACCACGTCCTTGGAACCCACTGTGTGCAATCGCCACGGCTGGATCCTGACTTCACGCCTCAGTCTGCATTCTATAGGTAGATGACTAATCCATCAGCATTTGATAGCTATGACAATTCCTTTCTTCATGGCCCACCAATCTGTAAAAGTTGTAATAGAGCTACTAGGGGGTCTGGTTGTATTTTGGCAATAGGTGACAATTATCAGTGTTGTGCTTTCCTCCCACCTAACAGAGTGTGCACCAGAGTCGGGTGGTTGTGCTCGACTCTGCCTATACCTCTGGTTGCAATGGTTTCAGCCCCCCCGTTACCACAAAATTCATCGAGACCGGACAATGATCTTTATCATGTCCTTGGCTCCTGCACTTTATACACCATACTTCCTCCCAGACTTCTGAGCACAATTTTTTTCTTGTTTTAACTTCTGCATTTCCAAGCACAAATTTTGGACCTGTGCTTGGATTTGCTGAACTCCCAACCCTGGGTCCTGTATCGTGGTTTCGTGTAGCCGCATTGCTACCTCCAATGCTTTAGCTTGGGTTGAGATCTTTTGTTGTGACAAAGTTGCCTGCAGATATGGCATTAATGATGCGACAAACCAAGCATGGTGTTTTGTATCCGTCAGGGTCATAGATGGTGCTTTTCAACCTCTGATCCAGATCCCATGGGGTTTCACCAGGCACCATCGTGATCTATTTCAACCCTACGACCGACTGCATTTTTGACTTCAAATGGCTAAATTCCTTTTTTAATTTAGTCTGAATCTCCATTATCCCCTCTGTTTCTGGGAAAACTAGTCTTTCTAAGAAATTCTAGCCCTCAAGGTTTGGTAGCTAACCTAGAAACAATAGTTAAAGCAATTCACTATCTTTCCTCTGAGTGAAAGATAAGAAAGAGATTACGAAGGACCAACCTGTAACTTTTTCTTGATACCTCACTTGATCTCCCTCTCCTATGGCCGATCCCATAACTCCTCCCCATACTTAACATGCTTCGAGAGTACCTACACAACTACAAAAACAAAGACTTGTAAAATCATAATGATCCATCATAGCATAAACATTATAGAATCAGAAATATAATAAACAAATGAATGCATTTACAATTAACACAATCAATTGGGAAAAATCTTGAATAACTTTATTAATAACAAGGAGAATTACACCCCATAAGCAGTCTGATCTAGCACCATCCTCCCAGCTTCAAGCCTTCTTCACCTCATAAATAAGCAAGAACACACCAACAATAACATGATGCTCTCACCTCACTACTGAAACTAGCAACACTTCCTTACAACTCAAAATAATTCAGCCCCCTGATCTCTTGGATGAGAGATCCTTTTATAGATGATTGCAAGAGGGTGAGTCATCAATGTGGATGATGAATGCCATTCCATTTGTTGAAATGAGTTCCAAAAGAGAGGGGAATTGGAGATGGTTTCCTAGTTCCCTTGGTCATCCTTGGGCGAATTCAGAGATGAAAGTGGCACAGGAGAAGTTTCTAGAAGATTCCATGAGAAACCAACTCACAAACTATCTCAGAATTTTGTCCAACATCACCCATCACACTTACTAAAGGGCCAAAATGCGATGCATCTCACTTAGATAGTGTAGCAGGTGAGACGCATCTCACCCTAACACATGGCTTTTAGATACGGTTTAGTTTAGGCACTTTCTGGATGATTTCTAAGATGGAACTTTTGGGGAATGAGGCATTCAGATGAATAAGCTTCTTTAGGGTATAAAACAACTCTTTTATGGGTTGATGAGCCCTAATATCATCGACATATGAGTTTGGGGTTGATGTGCCAAAATATGTCTATAACAGTTGCCCCCTAAAGCATGAGGTTGTAAATGTTCATGTCGGGTGAAATGCTTTATCATGAGGATCATAAGTTTTGAACTGGAAGGTGACCTGCATAAATTACAATACAATACATCATGATAATATGATTTTTCATGAACTAGTTTAGGGAGGCATTCCCATGCTTAGCTTTATAAACTTTCATTACATGCACATATATTAGACAATTGTCTACAGATATAGAGTCGTGATCCATGATTAGGATGACCATCTGTGTAGAACCTTTGTACATTTGATGTTTTTGTATCCCTGAATATATCACAACCCAGATGGATGAAACTAGATCTGGGGTCTTCAAACTCATTCAATAATCACTCGATGTACAAGTCAAACCATGTGAAGAGATGTTTTGAGGTCAAACATGGAAAGACATCACCTGATTATCAGCCAATGATGTAAGTTGTTAACAGATGCGAGAGGGATCATTGATAATGATAATGATCCTCAAGGTACTATAATACATTTCACGTGGTGTGAATACATGGTTTGATGTCGAACACCACGCAAAATATTTCGATTGAAGGCCATTGATGTCAACCTATCACTGAAAGAGAGAAACTTTCCATTGATGTATGCAAGCTCCAAAGCAGTGAAAGGGTGTTTCTAAGTCAACTTCTTGGATAATGAGCTGAGGTCGACAAGAAGTGACTTGTCGAAGGAGGGCCTTGATGTATCCCACATCTACGACACGAAATGAAGCAAATGACTTTTTGAGATGAAAACGAACTGACGACACAAGGTTCAGGAACGACGGTCATGAAAAATGAAGGTTGGAAGTATTGCAGCGTATGAGACTTTAACTAGATGACTTCTCTTAAACATATAAACGACACTAAGATGAATTGGTAGCGTTAACCCCAAAATATGGATGGTATGATAGACCAAAGGTATGATAACCAACAAACGGAATAGCCCAACCCAACTCAATCATGGAGATGAAGTGAAAGTGTCATGTTCAAGAGCGACCTGTTACCATAAGTTTTGGATATTTTTCCTCTTTTTCCCCATTCATTGCTAAGCAACACCTCTTTATTTTTATCAAGCTTGAGGAGGATAACATATGCTTGTTCTATAATTCACCCTTTGGGCAAACCCATTGCTATTTGATGTTTTAATGACTCTAGCGATGGTGAAACTCGGTCTTGTCTAGATGGACAAGTTTGTCGCCATTATTTTAACGAGTGTAACGACAAGGATAAATTGGTCCTTTTCATGTTTAGAGAGTTTGAAAAGAAACGAAAATAAAACTCGATAAGTTATTTTTCGTAAAATAATCCCTCAGGTCCGAAAAAGGATAAAGTAATACAAGAGGGATGTCATTTCCAATACTTTAACGAGCTGGAAAAGACAAGCACTTGACTATATTTTCTTATTTAAAGAGTCTGAAAAGAGTTTAAAGAGGAATCTATTTTGAGGAACGAGTGGTGTCTAGGGTAGCAACTGGTTCCAGTGATGTTGGAACTTCTCAAAACATGTTGATTAATGTGAAGAGGCTGGCTAATAAGACCACTCATTGCAACTGTTCCTGAAAAAAAGGGTTTAACAACCAAGTGAAAGAATATGATCAGCCAAAGAGATGGTGGCAATGGGATGAAAACAACCAAGGCTCATTTGATAGAAAAGGCTGATAGAATGGTAATCATGAGGGTTAAAAATTGAAAATGGGTTCATTTTCAGACAAGCTTGAACCATAGGGAACTATGCTTGGATTCAGTTTCATTTTTACACAAGCTTGAAACAAAAACTATGCTTAGATTCAGTGTCATTTTTACACAAGCTCGAACTGAAAAAATTATGCTTAAAAATGGTTTGCATGCCCCCAACATGATGAAAGGGAGAGTCTGCTGTAACTAGATGGAAGTCGCTGCGGTAAAGCAAGACAATTATCCAACACCTATTTAGCAACTATATGGACGTCGTTGTGGTTAATTAGGACGGTTATCCAACACCTATTTGGCTTCATCCAGATAGACAAAGATGAATGGGGTGATTCCCTTCACATAACCTATAGGGGAACTTAACTTTACCACTAGGTGCATGCCCCCCAAGCTTCATTACATTCACCTAAGTAGAATACTCATGGCTATCAGGTGGATGGAATGAAGGTTCTTTTACGAGATCAAGTGAAAGACTCGACTGGGATTTTACGAGGTCTAATTAAAGACTCGACTTGGAAGTTTTCTTTAGGGGACCTTGTTTCATTTTCTAATGAGCTTGACACTAGACAAGGAACTCTCCTCAAATTCCTTGATTTCATTCTTTAACGAGGTTGACACAAGACAACGAACTATCCTCGTGGACCTGTTTCATTTTTAAACGAGGTTGACACAGTAAAAGAACTATCCTCGAATACCCTTGTTTCATTTTTTAACAAGGTTAACAAAAGACAACGAACTATCCTCGTATTCCTTGGGTTCATTTTTTAACGAGGTTGACACAAGACAACGAACTATCCTCGTATACCTTGGGTTCACTTTTTAACGAGGTTGACACAAGACCAGGAACTCTCCTCAAATTCCTTGTTTCATTTTTTAATGAGGTTAACACAAGACAATGAACTATCCTCGTGGCCTCAATCACAACCCATAAGAGGTCATGAAGGAGACATGATGTACAACATTACTGAATTGATTGTCAATTGATGTAGGTATGGAATAGTTTGCCACATAATTAACCCGTGGCGGGGATGATACCATTGGTAAAATTGTACCATTTAGGGACAATGGTTGACTAGGAGCTATATTTGGACTAGGAAATGAAAGTTGGCCAACAATGACAATTTTGTCTTCATACGGGAAACAAATCACTCGAAAGAGTGTTGAAACAATAGCTCCCATGTCATAATCATAGTCATGCCCAAGAAGTAAATTGTAATCTAAAGGTCCTGGGACTACGATCACGTTCAAATAAATGGTTTTCCCTCCCAAAGTAATAGGTAACTAAGGAAGGATCCCTAACGGTCGACTGGTTCCTCTGTTAAAGCCCAACAGATTATGTGTAATAGACACAAGTAGTGGTGAACCAAGCGCTTGACAAGTAGTTGAGGAAAGGATACCCACTGATGCACCTTCATCTATAATAGTTCCAGATACAATAATTTTACAAACTTGTACTATGATCTGGAAAGGCACTTAGGAAGGAAGGCGGAATCCTGCTAGTCGATCCATCGAAGGAAGTGACTAGACTACTTGGAGGGGATACCATAGAAATAGGAGGATTAAACCCTTGAGTTACTGGAGGATTTTCCTCTTGTCTTGATGGAACAGGTGGATTTCCCCCAAACTCATTTGAATCTAAAGAAACAAAAAGAACCTGAGTGGTATGGTGTTCTCTCTCTTCGGAAAAGGTATGATTTACCGAAGGTGAAATCAGGTCAACTGTTACCTCAACCTGTTGATTTTGGTCGGGTATAGACTCATAGGATTCAATTTTAGAGAGAGTGGGCTCGGTCGACAGTTGATTTTGGTCAGTTGGTTCGTCAACTAGTGAAGGATTTAGGGAGAGTTTCTTGT